>CM059218.1:3068626-3081126 GCA_030347435.1 Clarias fuscus | reverse complement strand
AGTGGCCAGTTCTTCACCTCGTACTGAGAACTCAAGTCCTGATGAGAGAGAGAGAGAGAGTCAGTAGAGCAGTGTTATTGTATGGACTTGGACTTGTCTCAGACTTATCACCATTTCTATTAATTTGGTCTCATCTAAGAGTCAGACCCAGGTGTGTCTTTATCATGGTAGCGTTTACCCACGGCTCCATAAAGCACCCACGGCTCCATAAAGCTGTGCATTTTGATTAGCAATCCCAACGCAATGAGGAAAGCCTGTGGCAGAAGTACCTGATCAAATCAGTACCTGAATTTCTGTTTTATATATATTTGGGGCCCAAGCACTATAGGGTATACAGGACACTCTTGTTTTCCTAAGGATTATATTTTTTTTCTTCCAATACTTTGGGGCTCTTAACATGCTCAAAAACTTGTGAAAATTGGCAGACAGTTTGGAATCTTCTGCCTTTAGGATGTTTGAGAGTCTGGGCCCTGGGCGTGGCATAGGGCTCTCAGGAGCCCTCAAGGTTTTGCTGCATAGCTCATACACACTTGCACATATCCATGTGAAACCCAGTACACTTTTAGAGCTCATTGAGCTGAACAACTTTCTCAGTACCTTGTCTTGAGTTGTCTTGGGCTCAACTCAACAGGAAGTCAGTTATTATATATATGTATATATATATATATATATATATATATATATATATATATATATAGATAGATAGATAGATAGATAGATAGATACCAAATCAGGCTAATGTAAATCTAAAGACACTGAGGATGCAAAATTGTAGAGGGTTTTTTGATAATGCCTTAAATTCTACACAGGAGTGTTAACGCATCACAAATGTTAACACTCACAGAAACACACTCATGCATCACACACACACACACACACACACACGTCACAGATGTTAACACTCTCACACTCACACACACTCGTTCCTTGCAACTATATTATCAGATTAGATGACACACTTTATTGTAGTTAAATTGTTATGCTTATGCATCCATTATTTAACTATAGAGCCAATTAATGTTGAGATTGGAATTGATCCCTTTGTTTTTAAATGTACATTTGTAAAAAAAAAATATAAACAAATAAACAAATAAACAAACAAATAAACAGATAGAACGCTGCTTTTTGTACAAACATCAGGGGACCATTTTCAACATTATACAACAATACTGGGGATTTCAAAACTATAAAATAACACACATGGAATTAAGCCAATATTTAACAACAATAACAACGGTCAGTTGTTATTTGAAGACACGGACGTCAGCCTTTCTGGAATAGTCCTTGCAAGAACGGTATTGTCACGTCATTTGCAAATGAATGAATGAATGAACGTTTCTCACGAAGACCTTCCCAGGAAAGCAAGACCAAAACTGACCTCTACTGCACTCAGAGTCACCGGCCTCAGAAATCACCAGTTAACAAACAGCACCTCAGATCAGAGCCGTTATGAAGGCTTTACAGAGTATAAACTATATATATATATATATATATACTACATCTATCTATCTATGTGAGATGTATATATGATTGATCTTAAATCACACACTGTATGAATAAAACTACTTGTTTAGAAAGATAAGTTAACTTTTACTTTAAACTAACATTCAGTTGCCCAGATGTTGAGTGCACACACCTGACCCGACTGGAAAAGCGGGAAAATCCAGTCCTCAGCTATTACCCAACTCTCTCTCTCTCTCTCTCTCTCTCTCTGAGTGTCCAAAATGTTTTTACTCACATACTGGTTTTTTTTTTTTTTTTTGTAATCTACACTCTAGACTCATTTCCGTGATTTGCATTTGGCTTGTCAAAAGCTTTATACAAATAACATCAACTTGAACTGGAATCAAACACTTACGTCGCTCTTGCGTCCGTTCGGCGCGCGCTTGTCGTCCAAACGCGGCGGTGACGTGCCGTTCGCGTGGCCGCGGTTCCCCGCGCTGAGCCGCGTTTGAGGGGCGCGTGAGGACGGGAACAGACCGCAGGCGTGCTGGAAACCGGCCACCAGCTCCGAGCTGCTCAGGTACGAGACCACTGACCTCACCGTCATCCTCATCCTCATCCTCGTATACGCCCGGGTCTCCACGCGCGCCGCTGCAACCACCACCACCACTGTACTGATTGACGCGCCTGCGTGCGCGCTCACCGTCACCACTCCACTGCGGCGCGCTTCCGCGTTCTCATGCGCGCGTACAGGTGTGCTGTCGAGAACATGACAGATTGTGACCTCATCCATCCATCCATCTATCTGTGGAGCAGGAGCTAGAAATGTTTGTTTTTATTTTGTTTGTTTGCTTCTTGTTCACCTGCCAAAAAGCAGCCACCTCTTCTAAAGCCACAGTCTTTTTATTTATTTATTTATTTATTTATTTATTCCAATGAATTTAATCATTATAAGAATACAAAAGACTGGAGTGTCTGGTGGAAATAATTCTACACAAAGAATTAAAACAAATAAAGTAATTAAGTACGGTACAGGAATCAATGAATAAATATAAAATGATTTTTTTTTTAAATCATTTCTAAAAAGCCTTTTTCATTTCTAACATTTGTTTCTAACTTTCACATATAATACATATTTTTCCGTGACAAAAAAGAGAGAAAGAAATAGGGAAGTTTAATAAAACAACAACAACAAAAAAAAAGAATGGGGAATTTTTTAATAATAAAAAAAAAAAGAAAGCGATAAATAGAAATAAATAAATAAATAAACCAAGGAAGGAATCAAGACGATTGCCTATTGTTTGTATTTATAATAGTGTTGTTCACATTGCAGTTTCATGATTGATTTATACATAACGATGACATTACTATCCAGCATCATACTATCTCAGACTAAACTTTATTTATGTCCTTTATTTTAGCCAGGGTTCTCCATTCTCCTGACGCGGTCTGTGTGACGTCACAATTCCCCATTTAGTTAATATGCCATTATTACTGATGGACCTGTATTTTGTCATCTTCGCCTGATCTAATATCAACCAGCTTGTTGGCTGGAAATAAACGATGCGCGCGTCATCAGCGCGTCATGTGACTTTAATTATGGTGGAAATGGCCTGGTGGTGGCGCGGGTGTGTGTGTGAGTGAGTGAGTGAGTGAGTGATTTCCATCTGGCACTGGATTCTCATGTTCTTTGGATCGTTTCCACGTTAAATCATCCTGTAGTTACCTTCTCCGGCCGGTAGGTAGCGCCTGGAAGCATTTACTGTTTATAATTTTGGCCTTCGCACTCATAAAGTGCATTGGTGGCTCAGTAGGTAGGTTTCTCATGTACCATGCGGATGGCCTGGGTTCAATTCCTAGCCAATGCCAAAACCCCAGCCACTGGATGCAGTTCCTGGATAAAAAATAAAAAAAACTCAGATGAAAAGGTCAGGTTTTATTAAATCCCCCTGTCTCTTTTAAGGCGAGAATGTCAGGAAGGGCATCCGGTGTAAAAACCTGTGCCAAGTTGTGTGCGGATCGCATGGACCTTGACTGGATCAGCCGAAAGAAGTAGTAATATTAGTAGTAGACGCCTTTAGGAAAACTATTAGGGGAGAGAGGGGTGAGTTGTAGTAGATATTAAGTTGTAATAGATGTTGCTACTAGGTCAGTGTCTGGGGTCGGTTAAAACATTACCATACATTTTTTTCAGGGGAGATATATTTCATTAAACAGATTATACATGCTGGCTGATTACCTGACTAAAGTAAAAGTAATAATAAAAAAAAAGAAACCAGGTGGCACAGTGGCTTAGTGGTTAGCATTGTATCCTTGCACCTCCAGGGTCCAGGTTTGATAGCCACCTCTGTGTGCATGGAGTTTGTGTGTTTCCTCCCAGTACTCAGGTTTCCTCCCACATGCAGATTAGGCTGATTGGTGTTTCCAAATTGCCCGTTGTGTGTTCGAGAACGTGTGAGTGTGTGTATGTGTGTCCGCCCTGCGATAAATTGGCACCCTGTCCAAATTGTACCCGGCCTCGTGCCGTAAATGTCCTAGGATATAGGCTCATATCCAACGCAGTTTATCATTAATGAGGTGCTTTATTCTTCCTTTCATTCTTTCTTTATTTGTTTGTTTTTCATTACACTTTGTACCGTATGTTGAATATCCTGTTACATTGTATTTTGTGTCCTTATAAATATTTTCTTGTTTGTGTTAAATTCTTTAACGGTACAGCACTTCAGTCAGGTTCATGTTTTACATGTGAATTAAAAAACAAGTTGAATGAAATTAAATTACTACCATACAGGCTTTTTAACACTGGATAAACTTATTATAAGTCTACAAGTCCATTAGCACTTTCCAGAATCATTACCACTGTGGAGTTCATCACATCAGCAAACTAGCTGATAAAGAGAAAAGAGATTAAGAGGAAGCTAATTCTAAAGCTTTTTACTTACATTTCATAATGTTTATTAGTAAAAAAAATATATATATGAAGAGATTTACCCCAAAAAGCCAGTGATGGTGTTGTGGTGATGTTTATTAACAACCTAATTATTTTATTGCTTTCGAAAGAAGTCTCTGTCTTGGTTATGCTTGTATTTTTCTCTGGGGAAAAAAAAAATTGTGTTAAAGAGAGAGAGAGAGAGAAATGGAGAGGCTGATGAGGACAAGTGCTGCTTTATATGGAAGTAATGCACTTTTTGATGTAGCAGCACTCGGGTTGTGTGTCACAAGCCCCCATCCCCACCCAAGTGTGCATTATTGTTGTAGAACAGCGCGGGTTGTTGTGTGTTATTCATTACTTATATAGTTGTACAGGGTTTGTGACACATGGAACAGTTTCATTGTTAAACTGTGTTTAAGGACTTCTGAAAATGTTTTTATAATAATAATAATAAGAAGAAGAAGAAGAATTATTGTTGTTGTAGTTATTGTTGTTTTTATCATAGCAATCAATTTACTTTCAGTAAGTATTTGTCGTATTTATAATATAAGAAAAAATGTAATATTTCCTTCTGAACATAACTGATTATTATTATTATAGCAATGAATGAACTTTTATTTAGTATTATAACACGATAAAATAATAAATTGTTTATGATTTTTACTCTGACAGCACATAAAAAACATCTGCATTATTATTTTTTTATTGTTCTTTAGCGTTTTATTTTCTAATTAACAGCTGCATTATTGTCCGAGATTGATCTTCCTCTGACCAATCAAAATGCAGAATCCATTGTCGACCGTGAACAGGGCGTGGTTTCAGACATTTATACATATCATTCTGCACTATGACCAACCTGCCGTGTGGCCTAGCCGACGTTATTTACTCCGTATAGAGTTTATTATACCGAAATGAAGTCGGATTAATAAGTGAACATGAAGTAAACAATGCTGAGCGGTGACGCGAGCCACTGACGCGTGCAGGGTTCGGCTCTGATCTCACCGCATCATCATCATCATCATCTCTCTCTCTCTCTCTCTGTCTTTTGTCTCGACTCGCAGCATCATCGCAGTGTGATGGCGGAGTGATTTGCGCCCAACCCGAGAGAGAGAGAGAGAGAGAGGAGCGCGAGCTCCTGACGCTGAGATTCACCAGAGAAACACAAGACAAAGGACCAGCGAGTGAGAGACCGAGCCCGCACCATCCTGACGGTCATTGTTATTGTTATTATTATTATTTAGTTAGTTTTTTCTTTTTTTTCTTTTTTTTTCTAGATGCCCGGCCAGTGAGCGGAGCGGGTGCAGAGGGAGTGCGCGCGCGCGCGCGCTCGCGGGGCTGATCCGCGTGACGTCTCGGAGACTTGGTGGGTGTGATGTGATCAGAGGGAGCGCGAGACCGACGCCGCCGCCATGGCCGCCGCGGATGTTCAGGCGGATGTCGTCGCGGCGGACGTGGCAGCGGACGCGGGAGCCCCCGGCGGCGGCGCGGACCGGTACGAGGAGTACGAGTGCAAGATCTGCTACAACTACTTCGACCCGGACCGGCGCGCGCCCAAGATCCTCGAGTGCCTGCACACGTTCTGCGAGGAGTGCCTGCACGCGCTGCACCTGCGCGAGGAGCGGCCGTGGCGCGTCACGTGTCCCGTGTGCCGCCACCGCACGCCCGTGCCGGACTACCGCATCCGCAACCTGCCGAACAACACCAAGGTCACGGAGGACTTCCCGCTGCGCGTGGACGCGCGCGCCGACCCCGTGCCGCAGGACGCGCTGCCGCCGCACCCGCCGCCGCTCCATCCGGCGCTCGCGGCCCTGCGGCGCAACGACGACGCCTCCTCCTCCTCCTCCTCCCCCCACTCGAGCGCGCCCGGCCCGGGCCGCCTCGCTCTCGCGCACGTGCACGCGCACGCGACGCCGTCCACCACGGCGTCCACGGCCACCATGACGCTCTCGCAGGACTCGGTGGCGTCGCGCCGCGAGACCTGCCACGAGGGCTGCTGCAGGCGGCTCGCGCTCACCGCCGGCTGCGCGTGCGTCGCGTTCTCGTTCGTCGCCATGCTCGCGCTGCTCTTCGCCGGCCTGGTGTTCGTGCACGGCAACTCCGGCGACCGGCCGCCGTCTCCCGCCGGCCCCGTGTGCCTGTCGGTCGCGAGCGTCCTCGCCATGGTGGCCGTGGTGGTCACGTGGCTCCTCTGCTGGCTCAAATACAGACCGGAGCACGAGACGACCGGCCGCGCCTCGGCCACGAGCAACAGCAGCAGCAGGAGAAACGCCTGAATGTGCGTGCGTGCCTGCGTGCGTGTGTGTGTGTGTGTTAATGTCGCTCACTGTGTATTATTATCATCCTGTCCTCCCTATGCACTGACAATCTCTTTCTCCTCCTTTCCACACACACACACACACACACACAGTGCTTTCCTCCCCAGTAATCTGGGACAGGTTCCCCTTTCACACATCTGGATTACTTAATCACAAATCAATCTGATCAATTAGACCAACAAGACTAAGAATTCAATCAAAAATTAAACACTGATGTTCCAAGAAAAACTTTTTTTTTTTGGTCCGAGTTAGCAAGCTGTAGCTTTGTGCTTCCTGTCCTTAAACATCCTGCAGTCTCACCTGGGACAGGTTCAAAGCCACACACTGGTTATGTTGTTGTTGGTCTTTCAGCTGCTCTGGACGAGGGGTCGCCTCAGACGACAATCCGATCCGCACACAACATTGGCACACCGGATGTCCTTCCTGACGCAACCCTCCCATTTGTTTTTGTTTTTTTTAATCCATGCTTGGTCTCTGCATCCAGTGGCTGGAGTTTAAGCATTGCCTGGAAATTGAACCCGGGCCTTCCGCATGGTGGTTAAATTTAACACTATTTAGAAAAGATTTTTACCAAAAAAGAAAAAAAAAAAAAAGTCATTTCCAAAAGCATTGGTGAAACAGGTAACTGTGCTCATACAGAGGAGTCTGATTCAAACGTGGCAAAGTAGCTTTGTGTAAAACAGTGTTGTTTTAAATATACTTGCACTAAGACTGCGCTAGTATTTAGCTAGCCGAGTCACAGTTTACGACAGCTAAATAGAAGTAAAACCTTTAAATTCTTTACATTATTTGCCTTTTTTAAAAAACAAAGAAATGAAAAAGGATTATTATTATTATTATTATTACTATTATTATTATTATTAAGGCATGGTTGTGTCTGAAATTGTCCTTTAAAAAAAATGATTCTTTTCTTTTCGACAGGTCTTGTTTTATTCATTGATGATTGTTTATTAGGCGGTTTAGGATCTGAATCGTTCTTCACCACCTGGACCACTCTGGCACTCATACAAGCTTTTCTGTCTCGGCTTTAACGTAGAACAATCAGCTTTTTAAATGCCACACAGGGAAAGTGTAGTGTTTTTCCTATTGTCTACGACGGTACAGATTTATTTACTCTATTTTATTGTGAGCAATAATAGTTGCTTGTTTATTAGAGCCATAAAGAGTTTATGCTATTATTTCGTAAACTTTCCACAGATGGATTAGAAATTCTGTCTATTCTACTGACTAGAAAAACAATGCAAAATGTAATGTGACAATCTAAAGCTGAATCTCTGACTTTGACCTGGGACTGACCTAATCACCAAAATTATTATTATTTTTTATTATTATTACACATTTTGTTTCTATTTATTAAACATGAACGCTAGCACTATTAGTCTCGTTTTGAGCTCCATGCAATTAAGGCGTACTTATTCATGTTTGTAGGTTCCACTCTTGGAATTTCAACAAACCAGTAAAAAAAAAAAAAAAAATACTGTATCTTTCAATTCCTCCTCAGCCGAGTCAGTGTTCGGTAACGTGATGTCAAATCAACACGGCCGCTCGGAGCATCAACAGAGCACTTCATACTTTTAAATGAATCACACTGTACTGTATATACTCACAACAGTGTTAAATCAGTTATATGGATGTAGTCATGTATTAAATCTTTAAAGATAATTAGCTGGCTAGCTTGTTTAGCTAGACAAATGTCAGGTGTACGCATCTGTGTTTTATTGTTTGCTTTTCAGGATCTGATTTCCCAGTTCCCGGTTACGATTCTGACTCTGACCAGGCAGTTACTAAAGAACGAATGTTGTCAGATGCGTCAATGCTGTTAGCGCGACATGGTCATGAACGACATCTTTGCTTATCAAAACTTTAGACCTGACCGTTTCCTGTATCGGTTTAGACCACCTTATATCTGTTCATATTCATAATTCATACAAGTCGATAGTTATGATTATGGTGATCAAGGGTACGTTTAAATTCAGCATCGATGATGCAAGTGTGACGGTTTTGGGGCCAAATTGTTTTTCTAATCGTACACTAAACCTAGAAACTAATAATAGCTCTCTCTCTCTCTCTCTCTCTCTCTCACACACACACCAGAGAATCCATTAAGACTTTATTCTATTTTAATGCACTACAAAGGTTATTAAATAAAACACACTCTGTAGTGCACTATATGTTCCATGTGGGATTCAGCACTGGTGAACACACTTTCAATAACTGCCTTTCTCCTAAACCATGTACAGTATTTCTCTCTTTCTCCTTCTCCATCCCTTCCTCTCTTACACTCACGTCCAGTCTGCCCCAGTATATTCTGCCTTACTGTGTGTTCTGTAGAGATTAGATTTTGTGTGTGTATATACGTGTGTGAGAGAGAGAGCGAGTGTAGAGTGCGGATGTGTGTGTCGTCCTCGTGTATGTATCGACATATGAAAATAATTTTCTCTGTTTATATGCCTGAACGTCAAGACAATTAAAATACTATATATACAAACGTCTTATCTTTGGGGGTCATTCCTAAATACATGACGAAGGTGTGAGTACAGGGGTGCCAATACTTTGTGCAGAGGCTACAGCGAGTGATCGGACGTGCACAGTGGCATAAAGATTATGACTATTAAGCGTAGGGATGAGAAAGGTGTGCAAGCTGATGACTGTAAATATTGTAAATCGTAACAATAATTAGTGTATTTGCTCTTGCTCGCCCTCTAGTGGAGAGATCAGGTAGTTGAAGAAACGTGCTGCATTTTAGAACCTACGGAAAGTTCAGCTCACAATGCACTGGATCAGCTTTCACAAAACAACTTTTGATCGAACTAAGTTGTTATATTTATTCATTTTTCTTTTTCTTGAATTCATTGATCGTTTGCAGAAATATGACCTCACTTCCTGTTCGGTAAAAATCAGAGAAGCGAAAGGAATTCAGGTTATTTTCGCGATGCTGCGATTCAAATTTCAAAATAGCAGAAAAACCAAGCAGCAATAAAGCTTTCTTTGATGTTGTGGAAGTATGTCCAACTTTTTCTTAATTCTTTAGCAACTAATTACGGACTAACACCGTCATAATGAATAATTATTAAATATACTTTGTAGTAGAGTATAAGTATTGGCGCCTACCTCGCTTGAATCACAAAAAGTGTCCACACTGTGAGGTAGATGCTTTGTAACTTAATTAACATGAGGTAAAGTTATAGGAAAATATAGAAAAATTGCTCATTATTAGGGGCGTTCAGGTGGGACATTTGATTGCGCAGAATAACAAAACACCGTCCTGAGAGTAAAAACTCCTTTAATTCTCTATATAATCCCCTGTTACACTTATCCCAGTGCATTTATTACTAGCACTTAGATATAATTAAAATGTTTTCTCAGTAGGCCAGAGCCATGATCGGAAACGCTGGCCTCCCAGGAACTCTTTTAATGGCCCAAACATGTGGAAATGGCTTTGCAAATCGTCATGTACGGACATATGGTCTCCTTCACAATGTTTGCACATTTCAAGAGCCAAGAGTCTCCTCACAGTCTTCTGTAAATTTCACGCCGTCAATCACCAGAAATGTAATCACGAGTCCCTCTTTGACTTGAACGGCCCTCTGAGAACATTGAGTGTGTTTTATTCCCCCCATTATAAGGAGCTAATTAAATTACATCATACATGCTATTTGATGATTAGACAAGGAAGAAAGACAGAGACAAAAGTCGATCAATAGAAAAATAGTTTACTAAAACAAACAGTGAGACGCTTTTACAGTCAGAACTCCAAAAATATACGAATCCTCCAAAACAGGAACAGAACATTGTGAACGTTTTTTTTTTTACACGCTGTTAAAATCAGCCCAGAATCTGAAACCACACCCTCCTCCTAATGATGCATGATGGGTATTCTGCAGGCATTATGGGATGTCATGACAGCATGACAACCAGAGAAAAAAAAAAAGTTTTAGACACACGGCTGAGTGCGCACACGTTTACCGCTTTCACTGAACATCAGGTTAAAAACTGATTTTAGAATGAAATGAAAAATTGCACAGCAAGACGCCAAAAACCAACAATCAGATCCATCGAACAGTCCTGAACTCAGAATAACACCTTTTATTTGTTTGTTATAATTCTGAAATCAAACTTCTCCAAGCAGGAAATTTTGGAGTTTATAAAAAAAATTGAGTGACTTCATGAAACTTGTCCACGGTCAGGTTTGCTTTGAAATGTATTTGAAAACGCTTTGAAGTCTTTTTTTTTTTCTGGAATTATTATTAATAATAATAAAAAGTTTTAGTATATATATTTTTGAAAGGTTTAATAATATTTTGGAAAATTCCCATGTTTTTATTAGTTTATAAAAAAAATACTTTGACTTTTTTTTTTAAAGATTTTGTTATTTTTTGTAAATTTGTTGAGTTATAAGATTACTTATTATTTTTTTGATAGTTCCTTTTGTTAAGTTTGGCAAATATATTTTTTGTATGTAGAATTTGTAAAAATAAATTATTTGATGAACATTTTAGTAATTTAGGTTTATCTTTTTTCATCTTCATTTTGTAACGGTGAGGTTGGAATTTCATTTTCTAGACTTTTTTTTTTTTTTTTTTAAGTGTGTTTTTGTTAATCTTTGATATTTGAGGATTTTTGCTTGTTTTTTGGAGGATCAGTTTCTGAATTGTCCGTGACCCCAGGGACCTCCTCTGCTCCATCCCCTGGGCCTAAACGGAGGCTCGGGTCCGAACCACTCGGGCGGTCCTCTGGGCGGTCCGTTGTTCCTGAAGGGTCTCCCGTTCCAGTGCTCAGCTTCCATGACGCCTGGGTGCGGGAAATCTTCAGCGGGACCCTTCGGACTCGGCAGGGGCAACCTGATCCGGATCATGGGAGCCCTGGGGACGTAAGGAAGCGGGAGACTGGGGGGAGGGTGTGGGATGTTGGGAAACGGAGGTATAAATGAAGCAACAGGAGCAGGATTTTGAAGTAACGGTCCGGTCTGGATCCGGGGTCTGCTGACGGAGTTCTCTGAAGGCGGCTCCACGCGGTCAGCTGCGTTTAAAACAAAACCAGAAGAAATTGACATTTTTAAAATGTAAACATCACTGCAGATTTAAACATTTTCATAAATAATGGCACCAAACTGGACCGTTCCTCATTCCTGGGGAATATATACATTCATCACATCGTATCGTATCATATCATACTGCATCAATAAAAATAAATAAATAAAACCTGTCCTGGTGTGTGTTGGTGTGTGTTCTCTTTGGTTCTAATCTCATTTCTCTGGAAAAACAACTTAAACTTGTTTTCAAAGATTTATTTATTCATTTTCTTGGTGGAATTGCTGATTTTATATATTTTAAAATCTCTGGGAATATTCTTGGAAAGGGTAGGAAAAAAAACTCTTTGAAAATTTTACATTTTCCTATAAAATCGCTTTTAGACATTTTAATAGATTTCAAAATACCTTGACAAATCATTAACCAGCCTCAGACCACCAAAAAAAAAAAAATCCAAATCCGAAAATCCAAAAGATAAGGGGTTTTAAACATTTTTGAAGTGTCATGAGAAATGTGTGAATCTTTTCTTTTTTAATGTAATTTTGAAACTTGTTGTCATCAACAACATCCCTGTGTAATTTGCAATAAATGCTATACATTTTTATTTCACTACAGCTGAGTGAGATCTGGTGGAACAGAACCATCACAAGGTCGGTTACCCAATGTCTCGCAATTAGTTTGACCTTATTTGCCTGATTCTGATTTTAATTTATATCAATTGTCTATACTTTTCTTATAAGGCACACGCAATCTCGTCATGATCGTGAGGGAATAATTGGA
>CM059218.1:2996106-3068126 GCA_030347435.1 Clarias fuscus | reverse complement strand
GGCTTCAGCTATTATTGGCTGTATTTTTAGTTATTTTGAGGGGACAATAAATTTACACTGCTATACAAACTTTACACTGACTACTTTTCATTGTGTCAAAGAGTCATTTATGCAGTGTTGTCCTATGAAAAGATATAACTAAATATTTGCAGAAATGTGAGGGGTGTACTCACTTTAGTGACATACCGTATATTTATATTTGTTTAAACATGTTATTATAATTTTGATAAGGAAGTCTTTTATTTTTCAACATGAAGCCTAGTTCATTAGTAATAACTCAGATATTCATATTTCAAATGATGTGAAATTTTTGGGACACCCTGTATATAAATTGTTCTTGATTTCCCATTCTGGTGGCCATATTTTACACTGTACATGCTTGATTCACTTTTTTGTGAAGTTTAACGCATCAGACACATGATGCATCCATTTCCAAAGCAGCGGTAAACAAGAATTTTCTTGTCTATAGCCTTTATATTTTCTTCCCACTGCACATTATTATAACCTGACGTATCATGACGCCAAACGTCTCTAAAAACAAAAGCTTTGGGGACTCTGTGCTTCCTGAATATCTCGAGTCCTGGGATGATGCTGTAGCATTTGTTAGGTGTTGAGCAGGTTTTCACACATGGTGAGTTCATGGTAAAGAAAACTGTGCAGCCATCTTTATTTTTTTCCAAGAGCTTTTTCATGAGTGAGGGTGAGGTGCTTCTCAGCAGCAGGTACTCAGAGTGGCAGGTTTTTATTTCATCAATTTGTCTCGGTTTCGCAGCAATCAGCTGACTACCCTTGTAAATTCGTTTTGGACCGTTCATGTCGTCTTTCACTTTCTTTTTATTCTGATCGTCAGAGAGAAAGTTCTGGTCGAGTTTGGCACCTCGTTCACAATATCTAGCTGGGACATTAATGGCCAGAGCGTACTGATTATTTCCACTTCCATAGCTAAAAGGAGAAAAGGAGAAACAATATATGCCTCATAAGTATCATATACTTCAATAAAAAAGGTTTTCCAAGGGTTCTATATAGAGTGAATGGATAATTAACGGCTTCATGAAAACCTGACAAAGCAACAATTTCCTTATCAATAACACTTGAAATAATGACTGTAACTATATTCGTATATGCTCTTATTGTCCATATAGTGAAGCATCTGACAGTCCAGCAATAGGTATCAGAAAATGATGAGTTTGGTTTATACACTTTTTTTTTTTTTTTCTGACGGAATGATGAATTTGAAAAATGTTAGATTCTAGAATCTCTCCTACTTCAGGATTGTGGACAATTTTGGTTTGTAATTTAAGGTCGCAGTAACCTTAGTTACTAACAATCAGGTATTTGTGCACGAGTGCGACATTGTCATTGTCTCCAGAGCCTCAATCTGGACTCATCAGGTCACATGACCTATTAATGATGCGTCTCACTAATAAGTGGTTTTCTTATGCACACAAAGCTGTTTAGTCCCGATCCTGTGAGTTCCCATCACATTGTGTGGGTAGCGAAATCTTCTTACTTAATCTGTACTCTTATTAAACATGGCTTTCATTTCTTCTGCCAGTTTTTTACAAAGCATCTTTACGAGGTGTTTAAGTCATCTCCTTTCATTATTTTTTCTGACCACATTCAGCACTATCCTCACTCACTCACCATCTATACTGCTTAATCCTGTATTCAGGGTCACGGGGGGCCTGGAGCCCATCCCAGGAGACTTAGGACACTTCAAACAACTTGGATTCTGTTCCTCTCCGATCTTCCTTCAGACTCCTGCCTCACTTCACTACAAGTTCTTGAATCAGCTTTGCTTGACATTCTTTTTAAGGCTGAAGTCATCCATGTTGCTTGTGCACTTTTCCTACCACACGTTCCCTTCCAGTCATCTTTCCATGAATATTCTTCAATACAGCAGCTTCTGCGGCTTACCCTTCATATAGAGGGAGTCAGTGTTCGTCTTTTGGACAAATGTCAAGTCAGCATTCTTCGATATGATTGACTTGCACTTGTTGTATATAACTGCTTCATTGTGTACTGTTTACATTACAAAATATGTTGCACTGTGACTAATTTACTTTTGGTTTAGATGTTACAGTAACTGTAATTTGTTCCCTTGTACCATGCATGTGCAGTGACAAAGTTGAAACTAATCTTATCTGATGATTGTGGTGGTGTGTAATGAATTAGACTGAGAGTATTTATACTATATGAACAGTAATTAAGTCAAAGCCGCAATGAAATATTCTCATAAAAACATTTTCCATGATATTCTAAATTTTCGAGATGTACTGCATATCTGATCTAGGACCACATACGAACGTGACTCAGATCCCACACACATACTGTACATACATACAGTAATACACACGTGGACACACAGACACACAGACACACAGACACACACTGTAAATGCTTAAGGAACATCAGCATACAGTACATTAACAGTCTACATACTGTACAATAAGGCACACACACACACACACACACACACACACACACAAATGCTACAGAAATACAAATACACACTAACACAGACTAAGATACACACACACACACACACACACACCATTTACTTCATATTCTTTGCAATACAATGACTTTTCATTTTTCTTTCCTTTTTACTTCACTTTTCAGGAATACTTACACACCCTACTGTTACAAAAATGATTCACACTCGTCAGTGTTTTGGTGTTTGTCAGGTTGTGGCATCAGAAGTGTGTGTGAGTGTAAATATGGTTTAATCAGTCATAAAAACAAACCCTAAGAAAATGAACTTATACACACTAACACTGTCTACATACTGTACAGTACATACAGGAATACACACACACACACACACACACACACACACACACACATTATCTTAGTGTCAGTCATGTAGAAAAATTGACAAACTTGAATGTCAAAAATTAATTTGGTAAAAATTGACAAAACACGACCAATGATGTTTGTGAAATGATTAGTGATATGTAGCAATATACAGTATGTCGTGTCCCTATATTTGCATGTGTGGGTAACATAGAACTTTGACTACACCACCATACATCTAAATTGGTTTTGTTAACATATTTGACAATAAAAACACCTGCCTAATATTGTGTCAGTGTCTCTTGTTTGTAATATCACTTCATTACTCTACTTAAGCAAATATTTCCCCGTATTCTGTATTTACCATGATGATTTTTATTTGTGCAGACTTTTTACTTTTACTCCACTATATCCTACAACAGATATCTGTACTTTCTATTTCATTACATTTCTGCCTGCCACTGTGATACATTACAGAGTGGTGTGTAACATCTGCTTTTCTTTCTGTAAAATGCTCGATCATGTAGCAGGTGTTTGAAATTAGAAGTGTAGATGGTTGCAGACACCAACAAAAAAAAGCACATATAACAAAAAATGTAAAAAAAAAAAAAAAAAAAGTAGAGATGTAGTTTTAAAAAAGGTTTTATGGAGGAACTTTAATAAATAAAAGTGTTAATAAAATGTCTTTTACTTTCAATATTTGTAACAACAAAATGTAATTTCTGCTTGTTTTGGAGTCCCTGTGTTCTGCATGAAATGTATGGTGAAAAAATGCTTTTATTTTTGTTGCCTATCCTACTATGTGTAAATGTTATTATCTTTTATTAAATTCATTTTTAAAAAATCACAAAATGGTTTATAAACTTACATTTTCCATTAAATTGTTATGATATTCAAGTATACAATTCAATATACTCATATCTTTAAGATTTCACATTTATGATTACATGTTACATGCATATGATACATAAACATACAGTTTTATACACACCAATGTGTTGCATTATATACTGTATTTTTAATATTCAGTGTGTGTTTTTCACTGTTCCTTTATCTGGTGTCCTTTTAAATTAATATTTGCTTTATATGTTTACTAACGATCAGTTTCAACAGAATCTGGCACTGATGACGAACAATTGCACATCTTGTATTTTACTACAAGTTATTAGCCAATAAAATTCTTTAAAAAAATGTATAGGTAATAGATACTGTATGTCTGGTCTGTTTTGTTTTTGTTGTTGTTTGTTTTTTGTTCCTGTCAAATAATCTAATTTTCCAACAGTGTACAGCAGAAAATGTTTAACTTTGCATATTTGTAAATATAATATTAATGGGACACAAATGGAACCTTGACTCTGAACCACCATTAATCACTGTGTGTTGTGTGACAGCTATGAAAAACAACTTAGACTGATTAAATGCTTTCATCTTTATTGACAGATGCAGAAATGGCAAGACAAGCAAGAACATTGAATACTTTAACATATCATGTAACTAACAATTGTCATCAACATTCATATGTAATGTAAATCAATTGATCTTTTTAAGAAAGCATTTTAAAAGAAGGAGTTGGCATTAAATTGCATTACGATGAGCATATTCTGGGCAGAATTCTCATATACACCTCGCATCAACCAAGTTGTTGTTGTTTATACAGCGGACACATCCATTGTTGTCACAGCGATACACTGGAATTATATTGTTTATAACACGAATGTTCTCTTCCCACTCATGCCCTCCAACATCATGATGCCAAACCTGACGAAAAACAAATGCTTTTGGACCCCTGTGATTGCTAAACATCTCAAGAGCTGGGATGATGCTGTAGGGTCCGTTAGGTGTTGAGCAAGTGCGCACACACGGGGAGTTCAGGGTGAAGAAGACCGTGCAGCCATTCCTGTCTTTATCCAGGAGGTTTTGCATGAGTGGGTCCAAGTGAGCTAGGAGTTCGGAAATGGAGTGTATCAGCAACAGATACTCGGAGTGGTAATTGGCCCGTGAGCGAGGGATTCGTTTTGGTCTGGCACCAATCAGGCGATGACCGTAGTGAATTCGCTCGGTGCTATTCATGTTGTTTTTTACTCTCTCATTATCGCGATCCTGGGCGAGGAACTGGTGGTCAAAACCAGCATTTTTACTGCAGTAATGGGCTGGAACATTAATGGCCATGGCATACTGAGTATTAACTCCATAGCTATAAATGGTAAAATGGTATAAAAAAAATAATAATAATTAGAAAAGTTATTAATCAATAAAAGAGAAACAATAAAATAAATAAAATATGTCACATTCATATGGCACACTTTTTAAGGGTTACACTCTTACACAAATTAAAGGCATCTTACTTTGTATGGAGGTAGTTGATGATATTCTGGAGATTGTCAACCGCCAAAGATGGATACAGCAGAAAGACCAGGATGAATCCCAGTGCTCCAGAACACACCTGATCAAAACACACAAACAAACCAAACACCAACTATAAGAACGCAGCTGGTCTACAGAGTACTCTAGTTAGATTCTGCCATGAAACTCTCCCCAGTCTGTGACCTCATAAAGTCCAACCAAACCCAACACCAGGTGGTTCACTAAGCAACAAGCAGAAGTGCTCACTCAGGAGCAGGATGAGAACCAAGGGTCTCTCCCCTACATACATCTCACTAAATCTCTAGCTGTATCTTCCCGCCACCATCCCACACCAAGATAGCCTCCACCAATGATCCAGTGGCGTTCAGTGAGATTTTTCAAGCTCGTGCCAGGTTGGTGACACCACGGCCAGGCACGAGAGGGTATGCTTCAGGATCTATAAGTATTTGGACAGTGACACATTTTTCATATTTTCTCCTCTGGACTCCACCGAAATGGATTACAAAAGAATGAATCAAGATTGAATTAAAGTATAAACTTTCAGCTTTCAGCTGAATCAGGGGGTTTAGCAAATGATTCCATTAAAACTTGAATTACTGCCATAATTGGTCTTCTAATTATTCTTCTGTTATTTAGTCTTCTAAATAATTGGATTTCATACTATTCATGGGAACTCTCAAAATGTAGTCATCAAGTGATGTGCAAGTGAATAAAAGTCTTATCAGAGAGAAATAGCAGAATCATTCACTGAATCGTTTACTGATCATGTGACTACTGATGGATGTAGTGCATAGAGTCCTACTTTCTGCTCCGATTCAGTCAAATGCTGCAAAACTGATTGAACCGTTAGCTCTTCACATTAAACACACAACAATTTATGAATCATTTGTGAAAAAAAATAATACTATGAACAATACTACATTTATATCCAGGTGAAATGTCCAATTGTCTCCTGAAACAGGATGTCAAACTGCTGTCAATTGCTTTAAGCACACAAGGACAATTAATCCATGATGGAAACTTCAGTAACACCTACAATGTAGTTAAAAGTAATAAGATTTGTTTACAGTGTTAATCAGCAACAAACACTATATTAAATAGTGAAAATAAGACAAAATGTAAAACGAAAACCCTTCAGAGGATAATTACTCTGGTCTAAAACCAGCCCCCTGCAGCATCCTGTATGTAACACACACACACACACACACACACACACACACACACACAACTTACATACTGTAACTCACCATCTCGTCTCGTGTTCAGAATAGAAGAAGTAAGAATAAGGATGTGCTTGAGTCTCTCTTAACCGAACCTACAGCTCAGAAAGAATATACGAGCAGCTTTATACTGATCCTGACTCCGCCCCCTCTTCAAGAAAACACTTGATGTTTCTTACTCATGCAGTTTCAATCATGTGTACATTTACACGCATATAACTGGAACTGAAGTTGAGACTAAATGTAATCAATCTATTGATAATTAAAGTAAACATGATATGGATAGAAGATAATGGACGAGTTTAGTGTCAGTGACTTTATTTGTAAACCTTTTGACGTGAGTTTAATCTACAAATTAAAAACAAACAAATCCTCAAAATTCATAGCATCCTGAAAATATCTAGATTTTTATCAGCAGCGTTATGAATGTGATGTTAAACTGACTCTTTATTTTCAGCGCAGGTTTTCTACAAACATTTTTTACCGTTTTAAAGACAGTTGCATAAAGCGTTCCACTTGTACCCTGAAAGAGACTTGAATGGACACGACTTATATAGCTTAAATATGTCATTTTTGGAACAAATAATTTCAGATAAACTGGTGTTATGGATGTGACGTGTCTGAAGCAGCCCTGTACTAACTATATAAAGAACTCGCATAAATACTGAATTTTAACATCAAATAAAAATGATTTAAAACCATTAAAAAAAAATGTTATCAGTGATTATTTCCAGCATTTAGTCTCATCATTTTTTCTCGTAATTTTCGTGCCTTTTTCTGGTTTTTGATGCTCATTATTGGACTTAACTGTTTAAGTAAGTAATAATATATCCAATAATATCCAAGTAATAATGAGCAAGTTGCATGGAATTGTATCCAAAAAAAGACTGAAGAGTGAGAAAATTGATATATACTGTAGAATAAAACTGTGTAGTTGACGTGTAGGTGTCTGTATATTCAAGATTTTTGCGGGGAAAAAAATTGGGGGGGGGAATTTTGGGGAACACAAGATGAGTAATCCAACTTATTTTTAAGAGAAGAGAAGATACGCTACTTTTAAGTTTTTATAGAAATCATCATTTTTAATTTTTTTTTTTTAATCTTGTAAAAATCATTAGATAATTCCAAAATTCAACAGATGGCCTATGGAATAAAATCACTGTCAAAAATAATCGTGCGTAGAAAAAAAAAAGATTTGTGTGTAATTCTGCGTTTTGTCCGAGTTGGATTCCAAAATCTACGGCACGACAGCTTACAGATACGATATTTTGTGTGTTTGTTACAGTACAACTCTGAAATATTCGACTCTGACCGTTTACAGACACAGAACTCGTTTCTACATCTCCTCTGTTACACGGACGAATTGCGAAATCACGCCCATGAATGTAGCGTGTTAGACCGCTGTCAAAAATACGTCAACTCAGCAGGGAGTTATCATCACATGCCATGTACAGTCCTGACCTCACTCTAAGCTATTGCCACATGTTTGTGTCATTGAAGGAGTTCCTGGGAGGCCGGCGTTTCAGACATTATAAACATATATTATATATACATAGACATATATTATTTTCAGACGTGAGTCAAGTCAAGTCAAGTCGATTTTATTTATATGGCGCTTTTAACCATTGACATTGTCGCAAAGCAGCTTTACACAATCAAAAGAAGTAAGTTTCAGGCAGTTCGATCGTGGCTCCACTGGGATAAGTGCATGAGTGTAGCAGAGGATTATATAGAGAAATAAAGAGAGTTTTGCACTGTCAGTACTGTGTTCTGTTATTGTACACAGTCAAAAGTGACGGTCTGGCCTCCGAGTGGCGCAGTGGTTAAAGCGCTCGCCCTATCATCCGGAGATCGCTAGTTCGAATCCCGGGTGGTGCTGTAACCTCTCGCAGCCGGAGGTCTAGAGAGAGCTGATTGGCCGAGCTCTCTCAGAGGGGAGGGATGAGAGGTACTTGGTGCTCCTACATTAATCACGGCTCTACAGCCAGTCAGGGGCGTCTGTGAGCTCGCGCAACGGAGGGAGCGGATAGCGCTGTCCTCCGAGTGTGTTACGCCGCCCCCAACGGTGCGCGAGCGAGCGGTTCGAAAAGATGCGGTCGGCTGGCGTCACGTGGTTCGGAGGAAACACGTGATAGTCTTCGTGGTAGTAGTAGCCTTAATGTGGGAGCCCCCTAGTGACGGGGAGGAATTGGACACGACTAAATTAGGGAGAAAATCAGGGGAAAAAAAAAAAGAAAAGTGACGGTCTGACTTGAACACCCCTACACCTGGGTGAATACACCTGGTTCTTTATGTCCGAGTTTGCTAGAGAAGATGCAGAAACCAACATCACTTTAAAAGTGATGGGATAAACTTTTAAAGAAAACTTTAAAAGTTAAGGTTTGTTTATAATAACATAATATATAGAATAATGTAATAGAGCATCATTAAATGATGCTGGAAGCAACTGTTCACCTCTCAGCTCTACCCTGAATACTCCACAAAACAAGGCTTTATTAATCTGGAAATGGCCAGGAGGATGACTTCTGAATTAAGGTCCATTGTTTGTGGATTCATGTTATCTAATCTTAAAATAAATAAATAAATAAATAAATAAACATTTCCTGTGCCTGACACTAGATGGAGCTGTTTAGTAAGATTAGCCATCTGTATATTTTAAAGTCCTTACGGATCTGTTCTACAGCTACGTTGCCATGGTGCCAGCTCAACATCTGCTCGAAATGTAATTGGATTTGTCGCAAATGGAAGTGACCAATCTTGCTTACCTAAAAATGTCAAGTTGTTACTTTCGTGTTTTGGAAGGATGGTTTTATATGTGCCCGAAATTAACAGTATAATTTGGTGTTATACTGTCTTGCTGTCTTGTGAGTTTTGACATTAAAATTGGTGTAAGCTTTTAGAAGCAAGTGACCTGTAAAAAACTTTGCTTAAATAAAAGCATTCCGTGCAAAGTTACGGATTTCTTCCAAGAAAAACATCTGTAGTGTCCGTAACCATGTCAAATTCATGTAGCAATATATTAACGATTTCCATTTTATAATAATACACCTTTTTCAGTCTTTTCATGTGAAATCTAAATTCATCTGAATGATAAATTAGATCATTGACAGATTTGAATTCAAGAAATGTTACAGACACTAAATGAAAAGGCATGAAATTGTATTTGGCAAATGTGTTTTTTTATTTGACAAATAGAAATGTGTATACATGTTTACATAATAACAAGCATTGATTGGGAGATGGGAAGCATTAAGTGTTGGTTAACAATGTTATACAGTATGATCCTGTCTGAAAATTCACTTAGACGTGACGCTTTTTAGCAGCGATACCACGGTTTGGCTGATTGTGTTTCATTATAGTCCTAATGATATATTAGAAATATCTTGACTCTTCCTTTTTCAGGTCACCTTGAACAGAGGCCAAGTGCAAAGTGGATCACGTTTCTCAGAAGCTCAGAGGCTCTTTCTTTTGTTCAGTTTGTTTTTTCTGTACACATCTCTACCTTTATTTACAGAACGACAAAAAGTAAAACTTGTACATGTAATTGAAACGGACCGTGTAGTGTAAAGAAACAGAGACAAGTCTGAAGAAACGTTGAAGGAAATATTTTAGTTATTTGATTTCTTTGCAGATGTTCACTGGATTTGTGGGAGTTTTTTTATCATTTCTTGTTCACTGAGATGCTTCACCGGCACTTTTAGGATGGCAGTGACACTTTGTGTGTGTGTGTGTGTGTGTGTGTGTGTGTGTGTGTGTGTGTGTGTGTGCGTGCGTGTGTGTGTGTGTGTAGTCTTGGGACGGAGTGGCACATGGGCAGCACGTTTCCATAAACTAATTTATTCATTTTCACATTTTATTAACACTAAAGCGATCTGGCTTTATAGAGTTCACTCACAAATAATGTAGGTATGTAGTGTTCCAGCAGGGGGCAGTGTTTGACATTTGGCATGAAAACTACTGTAGGTGCACATACAGTACAGTATCTCTCTGTGTGTGTGTGTGTGTGTGTGTGTGTGTGTGTGTGTGTGTGTGTGTGTGTGTGTGTGTGTGTGTGTGTGTGTGTGTGTGTGTGTGTGTGTGTGTTTAATACCTAGTGAGTCCTAGAAGTTTGCCCTAACATTAACACACCACATACACTAGCATTAATACACACTGTACACAAGTTCATGAAGTTCTCAATTCTGATTGGTCAGAAGATGTTGATTAGTTTTCCATAACAGCAGCCCTGACAGCTGACACTCCACGTGATCAGATCTAACCTGTGTGTGTGTGTGTGTGTGTGTGTGTGTGTGTGTGTGTGTGTGTGTGTGTGTGTGTGTGTGTGTGTGTGTGTGTGCCATGTTGTTATAGGAAAAATCTCTAGGGTGATACACACACACACACACACACACACAGAGAGAGAGAGAGAGAGAGAGAGAGAGAGAGAGAGAGATACTGAGAACATAACACACCAATATACACTAACATTATAATAGACACTCGTACATTAACTCACTGTCTCTCTCCACATACAAACACTGACTAAAACCTAAAAAAAAAAAACACTAACAACAAGTAACACACAATAATGCCCAATAGGAGACTCTTGTACACAGTATCGCACACACACACACACACACACACACACACACACACACACACACACACACACACACACACACACACACACACACACACACAGCAAAGTTCTAAAGAAAACAGTAATACAGAATAACAATTTTTCCCATTCAAAAACAAAAACATTGTAAGAGGAACTAACACACACACACACACACACACACACACACATATATATAAAAATGTACTACAGGGGACACACATACACACACAGTCTAATAATGTTTCAGAAACATTTTGTTTTCTGGATTTGGGAAGTAGGAGAAGGTTTTTGGAGCAGATGAGGAAGTAGGATTGTGTGTGTGTGTGCGTGTGTGTGTGTGTGTGTGTGTGTGTGTGTTTACATATGAAACTCAGGTACCCAGTGACATCGCTGTGGTCAGACAGGTTCGACAGGTTTGCAGGTTTCTGTCAACAAACGCTGGCCGCCGTCTCCTAGTTCGTCTCTTTAGCTTCTGACAGCAACACGACACAGCACTGATTTTATAATCCACAAATTCCTCTCAAATTTCTTCCTACTGAGAGTCAGAATGAGGACTATGAGAAACTCTCCTGAGCGCTCCTCGGCACTGCGAACGCTTTCACATGCGCACGTCCTGAACTGTTTCATTCCTCTTCCACCAAGATGACTTCCTTATCCCAATTACGTTTCAGTGACTCTTCTTTCACTTTCTTCCATTCGTTCTACTCAAGTTAACAAGACAGGGGGAAAAATGCGGTTCGTCATGTTATCAAGATGAAATCAGAAAATAAAAATGTTGGAAAACCTAAAGTTTCATCTCTACGTCTGAGTGTTACAAAGTACTGCAGACACAGACGTCTAGTAAACATCTTCTCATGGAAAACTTTAACAAATCACTAAACGCTTTATTAAATGATTAAGGATTAATAAATCAGTGCGTGTATCCAGGTCCTGGATCACATCTATAACACATCTATAAATCATGTTCAGAAGAATCACATCCATGAATTGCTTGTTTCTAGATTTGTTCTAAAAAATTCTCATTTATTTATTAAATACAAAATATATGTGAATTTGTTATGCAAGCTTTGTTGGACTATACCTTCCGTCTTTGTTCCCAACAAATCCCACTTTCTTTGTTATGACTGGCCACAAGAATGTACTCTTACCTGTGATTGGTCAGATCTTCACTGAGGTTGAAATGTAAATCAATCCTACAGGTGGTACTTACCCCTGAGATTTATCTAACTTTTTTTTTTTTTTTCCGTTTATCCCAGTTAGTAAGGCGGGGCCTGAACACAGGGTCAGCCAGGATACAGTGCGCCCCAGGAGGAGATGGGGTTAAGGGCCTTGCTCAAGGACTCACCAGTGGTGCAGGGGCTTGAACTCTGACCTTCTAATCAGTAACCTAGAGCCTTTGCCACAACTGCCCTCAAAACATGAAAACTGTGCCGTATTGTATATAAATTTTTTTTAGAGCATTTCATAAAAGAATACAATTTTTTCCTTCTATATGTATTAAAACTAATCTCATTAATATAAACCTGTGATTTGCGGATAGACTACTGTAAGAGCTGCTGTTATAGAACTCATTCCAAAGCCCAGTGGATGAAGAACACACATGCTTGTGTAATCGTTTTATTTAAGATTTTCCCCACATTTCTTCCTCAATCTGATCTTTCCACCAAATCCCATCCACCAGCCAACCCTCCCTCCCATCACATGATGTCTACTAATTAGACAGGGTGTGAGCAACACTGGCAACACCTCCTGTGTCATCTTGGTTTTTACTGTGGAAAAAAAAAAAAAAAAAAGATTTATTTTGTATATAAAACTTTTCATACTTACCTTTTCAAAACTGACCAAAACCTCAATAAGAGATCAAACTTAATCAAGAAATTATTCCATACATACATGGAAAATAAAGGAATTGAATGTTATAAATGAAAAAGACAAGGAAAGAGTGTTATATTTTATGTGATTAATGTACCTAGTGCACTGTGCCTTGGCCAAGTGTTGCTCAAACATCAGGAATTGCAAGTTCCCTCCTCTTACATGCAGACAAACCTGTTCGAGCACATTGCATCCTTTGAGCGTGATGTAAACGCTCTTGTTTGACTTGTCAAGTTTCCATTTGAGATACAGACAGGGAAAAAGAAGCAGACCTCGCATTCTGGGACTCTTCCGTCCGACGTATCAGTCACCATGTCGTACACGGCCAGGTCGTACACGGCCAAGTCGTACGGCGACAAGTCCTACGCGGACAAGTCCTACGGCGACCGCTCGTATGGCGAGAAGTCTTACAAGGACAGCGCTTACACGAACTTGGATGAAGCAGCCAAAGCGGCACACGATCAACAGCTTCTGAAGGAAAAGCAGAAGCGCAAAGAGGCGATGCACTGCGAAGTCGCCGCTCTCGTGATCGGATTCGTCGGTCTGATCGGTGTCGCGGCTGTTACGGGTCTCCCCATGTGGAAGGTGACGGCGTTCATCCAGGAGAACATCATCGTCATGGAGAACCGCTGGGAAGGCCTGTGGATGAACTGCTACCGCCAGGCCAACATCCGCATGCAGTGCAAAGTGTACGATTCCCTGCTCTACCTGCCCCCCGAGCTCCAGGCTGCCCGAGGTCTCATGTGCACCGCCGTGGCTTTGACGGTACTCGCCTGCGTCATCTCGGCCATTGGGATGAGGTGCACTCGCCTTGTGGACTCGCGACCGCGTGTCAAGCACATCACCCTGATGGTCGGTGGGTGTCTGTTCCTGGGAGGATGTATAGCCACCCTCATTCCTGTCTCCTGGACCGCCCACGTCATCATCCAGGATTTCTACAACCCCCTGCTGATTGACGCGCAGCGACGAGAGCTCGGAGAGGCGCTCTACATCGGATGGGTGAGCGCAGCGTTATGCTTCACAGCTGGGGTTATACTGCTGTGCCGCCACGCACCGAGAATAGAAGAGACGGAGGACGTCAACTCTGTGTTGTCCCGGGCCCAGTACGCTCCATACAATAACACCTATCCTGGATATACCTATTACCCAGGTTACAGCTACCAGCCGGCATACGGACATCACCCTCCTTCTGTTGCCTACGTGCCATCTGCATATTAAAGGACTAAATATAGGACATGTAGGACAGAGATTTCTACAGTTGTTATGATCTCTTGTGTTCCTGGACTCATCAGTGTAAATAATGAACATGGATCGATTCTGTACAAGAGGACTTTTCTTTTTTTTTTTTCAAACCAATATTGTATGTTTTAACCTTGTCTATTGTTATATGTAAGTTTTTAATGTAAAAACATTAGTTAAGTAATGAACTTGACTTGTGTGTTGTCACTGAGCACTATTAGTGAAGAATATTCAGTACATATACAGTAGTATAAACATTAGCTAGACTGATCATGTGACATACTATGGACATCACCAAAACACACACACACACAATTGTAAGCTCTTGTTACAATGCTGTAAAACTTTTTAAATCTTTGAATCCATATGTTTTGTTTTATGTTTGTAGTGTTTGTTTAAAATAAAAATTGTATTATCACAGTTACAGCAGACCACGCATTTTATTTATTTATTTATTTATTTATTTATTTATTTATTTTAGATTAAATACTGAATCCAAAGTCAAAACGAATCCAGTGACTTTGCTGGGTAACCACAATGGCGTCAGGTGTTTCCACCCGCTTTATTTTGTACAAAGAATTCCAGAAACATCAACAGCACATCTGGTTGAACCTGTTTGTGTAGTTCTGCTAAAAAGCAGTGTGATCTCAGTGTCGGCTTGTAGACACACCTGTAACTCAAATTAATCTGCCGGAAATCTAACAACGACACAGGTGGGAGTCTGGAAACCTAAAATAATTTTGCAACGTCACTTGGGAGAAACTGTTCCTAAAGTTCAAATATCATTCGATTCGCTTTATAAGTGTTGGAATTGGGATTAGAGAGGTTGGTGCTTAAACAAGACTAAAAAACTCGCAATCAAATGGCTAGTTTGCCCACATACGAAGGGTGTAAACAAATACAAATATCATGGTTTTAAAATGAATAAACAACAACTAAAAAAAAGTCAAGTGCGTAAAAAGGATGAACTGTAATGCGTGTGAGCGGTCAGATATCAAGATTATTGACCGGACATGAACTGGCAGAACTTACACACAATGCTGGCAGAGCTGGCAGAATTAAACTAGGCTCTAAACAAAGATTTATAAACATTCATGTGACTAATTAAAGGAACAAACAATAATAATAATAACAATAATAATAATAATAATAATAATAATAATCATAATAATAATAATAATAATAGCAAATATTATTTTGCTAATTGTAGGAATTTCTTTCTGGAAAAAAAACATTCTCTGCCAATAGATTAAGATTTCGTTACATTTTTAGCAAATGTTGACTAGAAAAAAAGTTTTAAAAATAATTTTACGACTAGAAATAAGCTGAATAAATTTAGTTTGGACAACAAACTTGCTGTCATTTTCGCAGTGTATATGATCCACCTACAGTACACAAAAAGCAAAGATATCTACAGTTAGCGAGTGAAAATATCTTGAATATACAGTATAGAAGTTAAATGTATCTGCACTGTGTTAAAATAAGCCTCCAACAAGCCAAATATAAAATTAGTAAGTTTATTCCTGACAATTTTTTTTATTTTTTTTTTTAATTCTTGTTCTTTTGGCAGACAATGTTGCTAGTTTTAGGAATGTATTTCTTGAAAGAAGCTCATTTAAAACACATTTTGCTTAAAAGTTTAGTAAAATTAAATCAATAATCTAATATTTATGAACTTATTTTAAGAAACCGTAGAGAAATTTAGATAAAACCAAAATATTTTCTTTTGCTAAGACATCTTTTTTTTTTTTTGCAGTGTCCGGCTGCAGTCAAGACTATCTGCTCGAAAGTTTGGGGTCACTTGCAAATTTCTTTGATTTTGTTTAGCGATTTTTTTTTTTCCTACATTCTACAACCATACTGGAGATTTTACTCACTCACTCTTCGTCTAGCCTATCCCAGGAGACTTGGGGCACGAGGCGGAGTACACCGCGGACAGGGTGCCAATCCACTGCAGGGAACAGCACATACATACAACCCACTAATTTACACACTATAGGCAACTTAGAAATGTTCATTATGTTAAGACTAATCTGTCTTTGGACTGTGGGAGGAAACCGGAGTACCCAGTGAAAACCTACCAAGCACAGGGAGAACATGTAAACTCCATGCAACCCAAACCTGGCTGGGAATCGATCCTGGAGGCGCAAGGCTATGAAATAACACATATGGAATTAGGTAAATATGTGACAACAATAGTAAGACAGTACGACACGGAGGTCCACCTTACAGCAATAGTCAAGAACAGTATGGTCAAGTGTGTCTGCAAAATCCATCGAGCTCCATGATGAAACTGTCTCTCATGAAGACCTTCCCAGGAAAGCGAGACCACAACTTAGCCCTGCTGCAGAGGAGAAATTCATTTAGAGTCACCACAGTCGCCTCAGAAATCACTGATTAACAACCAGCACCTCAGATTAGAGCCGTTATGAAGCTTTACAGAATAGAAGTAGAAGAAATGTTTCAATATCAACTGTTCAAAGGAGATTATTGCTTATTTAGGACACCTGTAGTATTATTTTACAGTGTAGAAAGAAATCAAAATCAGGAACGACTATGGAGTTAGAAAGTGATCCCAGACTTTTGAGCTGTAGTGTATATTAAGTCCAAGACCAAAATCACCCAAGATCGGGTCCAAATAAGTCAGTATTGGAGATTTTGGATTGAGACCACAAAAAAAAAAAAAATGACATCATAGAAATTGAAATCTAGTCAAGCCTTTGAACTGGAAGAGCTAGAACTTACAGACAATGCTGGCAGTGCTGGCATACTAAAAAAAAAACTCTAAACAACTGGATTCTTGTTCTGCAACCTGATTCCCACACCCAGGGACTGATCATATTATCTAGTAGCAAGAGACAATGGCATATTTCAAAAGCTACTGACTGTGTAATAAATCTGTCAAGCAAGTCAACTGACTTCAAGCTTCAAAAGAAAATACATCAACGTACAGTACAGAATCACATCATGTCCCCTAAGCCGTGCCATGGGGACCTTTAAAGGAAACATTGTACTGTAAGTCTTCCAGTGAAGCCGGAATTAACGAGAAACAAGAATTACAATTTTAAGGTGGAGTCAATTACAGGTCCGCTGCCAGTGGTCGTATATTTTACTATTAAATAATTCACCAAACTTCTTAGTTTCTCATTGTTTACTAGATAAAGTCCATCCAGGATACAATACTGTTATATAATAGTGCACAGACAGGTACAGTATAATGATTAAATGAGTTAAGAGGCGGTACTGTAGTACTGTGTGAAAGAGCGGAAAAATTGAGTCAGTCATATAAGAATGGGATAATTGAATAAATGTAACATCAGTGGATTTCTCTTTGTGTTTAATATTGTTTTTATTTTTATAAAAGCGATCTGGAGACCTTTTGAAGTCAACCCTATGGACACGTTTCATAAAAACAAGCTTCTCTTTTGGTTAATGTGTGTAACAACATCATTGAAGCGCATAATCCGTACGGTAATGTTTGACTTCGGCTACAGGCTATAAGGCGTAGCAGAAACAAGGAACTGCATGTGACACTCTGAGTCTGTATGTGTTTGTTGTTTTTTTTACGGATCCCCAGGCATCAGTGGTGACTTTGGCTAGCTGCTCCTTGCCCCTCCCTTCCTGGCAGGTGCAAATGAGCTCAGTGTAGAGGGATACGATTTCACAGCAACCACCTGGAGATCCCGCCCATCCGTTTGCTTCATTCTGCGTTACGGATGCAAGTGGGCAGGGATCAAGTGCACACAACTCATCCGCCGGGACTGCTTCTCCACCTGAATACGGATCCCAGCAAGACAGGGAGAGAGAGAGAGAAAGACAGTTTCTTTTCCAGGGAGAAAGAGTTCTCTACTGCTTGCTCCATTCAGACTGAAAGTTGCGAGAAGTTTCCATCCACTGGACCACGAGGAGACCGAGCTAAGATGGCAGGCCAGCCGATGGAGCTGGCAGCACTAGTCCTTACTCTGTTGGGCTTCATAGGTGTCTCGGCCAGCACGGGGATGCCCATGTGGAAGGTGACGGCTTTTATCCAGGAGAACATTATCGTTATGGAGACTCGCTGGGAGGGTTTATGGATGAACTGCTACCGCCAGGCCAATATCCGCATGCAGTGCAAAGTGTACGACTCGCTGCTCTACCTGCCCCCTGAGCTCCAGGCTTCTCGCGGCCTCATGTGCTGCTCGGTGGCGCTGGCTGCCATTGGCTTGTTCATTGCCATCACGGGGATGAAATGCACGGCATGCATACAAGGAAACGACCGCGCCAAGCGGATTGTTCTCATTGTAGCTGGCTGTCTCATTATCCTTGCCTGCCTCTCCTGCCTTATTCCTGTCTCTTGGACCGCCAACGTGATCATCCAAGACTTCTACAACCCCCTCCTGCTCGACGCCCAGCGAAGGGAGCTTGGCGAGGCGCTCTACGTCGGATGGGTTTCCTCTGCACTGCTTTTCGCTGGCGGGTGCATTTTTTTATGTTGCAGTGGGTCCAGCGAAAAACGACCTGACCGCATTCCTTACAAGAGGGATGTGCCGTACGTAGCGTACCAACCTCAGACACAACCAGTAGTGTATCAGCCCAGATCTGCTGCTGCCTATAGTTTTTCCTCCAGGGAACCATCCTTCATCCAGACGTCAACTCAACCATCCACTGCCCACACATACAGACAGCACAGCTTCGTCCAGCCGTCCAGACAGCACAGCTTCGTCCGGCCGTCCAGACAGCACAGTTTCGTCCAGCCATCCAGGCAGGTGTCGGTCCGTAGTGGTGTTGACTATCTGTGAAAATGACAGGATAAGCACGAACTGACAGCTGAATGAGAACAGTAAAGGGGTTACGGTAACCTCATCCGGACAATATGTCTTTAGAAGCGTATATATCCTTGACTAACCTTACTTGTCAAGTTATTTTAATGTTTATTTGACATCAGCTTTATTTGACTGTGTAACTCATATGTACAGTACGTGGCTCATATCTGAAAAGTCAAGATGATTTACTGTAATCTCCAACTCTGATTATTGATTATATTTTAAAAGAATGTGTTATAACTATAAGTTATATTTAGAGTTGATTGTCACATTGGACTGAAGAATGATAAATTCAATTAATGACCGTTTTTTTTTTTTTTTAATGTATGAGGGATTTGTTTAGAGGGTGAGACAAGTTCCTTGCACGCAATAATGTTTACCAAACTCTTTGTGGACTCCTTCGTCGCAGTGATCCGTGTGGCCGAAGGCTATTGTTTGAAATGTAAGCCAATGGGACTACATTGTCTCAAATTCTTCACTGGAACACTCCCTTTATATCCACCAAACCATGCAGGTAAAGCTCATCAAGGACGACATACATCTAATACATTTTACTGGTATTTATTCATTTTCATGTTTTATTGGCAAAAGAACAGGTTTGATGTTTGAATACAACAACCTAAAAAAATCTTTTTTTTTCAATGAAGATGTAAGCTTAAATGTTTAAAAGTTTAAATGGACTAATGAAGTGTATTTTCATCCTGTTATTTCTATGTAAGAAAGAGAAAAATACTCAACCTTCAAATTGCTTTTGGGATTATGAAGATTGCAGGATTTTCTAAATCGTTGTTTTGTCAAAAAAGTAAACATTTTGAATAAACAGTTTTTATTTCAGTTCTATATGTTATATATATATATATATGTTTTCATCACATAATACGAATAATTTGATGCGGTGAAGTTACAGATTAGGAATTTCCCCACACTTGCTCTGGATCAAGGAAGGTGGAGTTAGCGCTAAGGTTTGTTAACGACAAAGGTGTAGATTAAATCAAAGTGAAAGAATTTTTTTTTATATTTGTCCATTTATTGCACCTATTATCCCGGTAAGGCACTAAAGCCAAGCTTAAAAGTAGTAAAGAATCGAGAGAGCTCAAGCAGAGAAGACGGGAAATGGAAATTAAAGGTTAGCGTGATTTTGCATATTTCTAAGGCGAGGCAAATGAGGGACATGCGGAGCGATCCGGCACTGAACAATGCCTGGTTATGGTCAGGGAACACCAGTTCATTAGGTATGTTTGCCATATGGGTCACTTCGTAGATATACAATCACTCGCTGTATGCATTCTGTTGCCTTTCACATAGTATTGGCACCCCTTCATCTGATGGAAAAGAGCACCACTGGAACCGAGAGGCGTTGTAATGGTGGTGATAAGTGGTTTGTATGTTGAGAAAAGAAAAAAATCAGGATGATTTTCCAGATGCTCAAATTTAAGAACAGCCAGTGCCAGTGGAACAGTATGGTTCATGCTGAAATGTACTTCTTTTAATAGTTGCATTCATGAATATTGGACTAATTTTATACGTTGCAGTTGTAGCCTATATACAATGTGGCTTAGTGGTTAGAACTGCTGCCTTGCACCTCCAGGTTCGATTCCTGCCTCGGGGTCTGCGTGTTCTCCCTGTGTTTGGTGGGTTTCCTCCAGGAACTCCGGTTTCCTTCCACAGTCGAAAGACATGCAGGCTTATCCAGACATTAGGCTTGACATTGACATGCATGACATTAGGCTAACTGGTGTCCTCAACTTGCCCAAAGTGTGTGAATGTTGACCAGAGGTCCTACCATGGTCAGAAATGGGATTAAATATAATGCTATGGGCTTCTCAGTCCCTAGTTGTACTACAGAGGTTCCTAAATGGATATATACATTCCATTTATTCATAACATGTTGGTTATTAACATTAGTTAAATTATGTTTAACTACAGCTATAAGGATGTTGTTAACAAAGCTTACATTTGGACTTCATGAAAAATGGTGTCATCGGGTTAACATATTAGACTTGGAAATGAGGTTGCCATGGTTCCATCTGACCCATACCCTGGAACAATATCAGCATGATTGGGTTTAAACAACTCACGATAAAATTGTATCGTCTACTGTAGGTATGTTTGACTTGCAGTAAAAAAAAAAAAAAAAAAAGATATCATGGCTTATTGAGTCATTAAACTTAAGGCTAAATTTGACTTAAATGATACAGTACATCCATTATGTGTTTAGTGCCATAAAAAAGATATCTTGTGACTATGTTGGAAAATTGTTTAATTGTTAAAAAGTTTAGTATTACTCAAGACTCCAGCCAATCTTTCCTGACAACTAGTCTGAGCAGTGGCAGATTAGGACTTTTGATCAGAAGGTCCCAGGTTCAAACCCCAGCACCACCAAGTTGCCCCCCATTCCCACCCTTAAGCAAGGCCCTTAACCCTTAACTTAACGAAAAACTAATGTAAGTTGCTCTGGATAAGGCTGTTTGCCAAGCATAAATTTAACAGTAGAAAACAACTTAATGCAGAGAGCAGGTGTGTGTTTTTGTAGTAATGAAATTATGATGACCTTAACCCATATGTGTAAGAAGAGAACAAACCTGCACTCAGCAGGAGCCCTCATCCTCTTTAACCAATCACAAGCTTCCCATAACAGAGAGAGATAGACAGAGAAAACGAGTGATCTGTGCATTCATCAGTCTTTCTTGGCTTACTTCTTCACCCCTGTAGACTGGGTTTAAGGATGACTGGGAAATGTTCGGATTACTCGCTAGAGAATAAAACTTTATACACAGCAGCTAGAGAAAGGCACCTCTGAATGATTTCTAGAAGTGACATCTGCCTGTTTCTCCTCATGAGGGATAGGTGTTACTCTTAAGCAAGGACTGGAATTTACAGGATTTTTATTCACCCAGGTAACCGATTACTTACTGCTTGTATGCTCTAAACGTTTCCTCGGGAAAATTCCTGAACTTAGGGAGAGCACACTTCTGCTAGTCAGGAACTCTTCACTGGACCTTCAGTGACCACTGGTTTCCCTGGGTACTTCAATCTTTTGAGAGTTCTCCGCTGATAAAGTGCACAAACAATGGTTGAAGGTGTTGGTGAGATGATCGGCTTCTGCCTGGGCGTCGTAGGTCTGATCGGCGCTTCAGCTGTAACCGGTCTCCCCATGTGGAGGGTGTCGGCCTTCATCCAGGAGAACATCATCGTCATGGAGACGCGCTGGGAGGGTTTATGGATGAACTGCTACCGCCAGGCCAACATCCGCATGCAGTGCAAAGTGTACGACTCGCTGCTCTACCTGCCTCCTGAGCTCCAGGCTTCCCGAGGGCTGATGTGCTGCTCGGTTGGCCTGAGCTTTCTCGGATTGGTGGTATCCTTGCCAGGCTTGCGTAGCATTTCCTGTTTTCCTGATAAACTAGAAGTTAAATCTTTCTTTATTGCAATCGGTGGCTCGATGGAGATCATGTCTTGCATTTGTGTCCTCATTGCTGTGTCCTGGACGGCTCATACCATCATTCAGGACTTTTATGACCCACTATTGATCAGTGCCCAGCGTAGGGAACTTGGTGAAGCTCTTTACATTGGCTGGGTCGCCGCATTCATCCTCTTTTGCTCTGGTGTTTTTTTGCTGGCATGCCGGAACTACGACTCGAATGTTCAAACCTACCAGCTTGTTTACCCCAGTAACAGGATGACCATGACACGTTTCCAACCTGCCACTGCAACCCGAAGCACAATTAGCTCAACTCCCCATCAGACTCTGCTTCTGAGCCAGCAGCCTTCTACTTCTGCGTACAGTGTCCCTTCAGCATCCCCTGGTGGCCAGGTTCCATTCTACAACATTCCTGTGGTTTATCCTACGAACATGATACCTGTTCAGCACTATCCATCTCTGCACAGCTCATTCAACTCAGGGAGGCTCTCCGTGCCAGTAAACCCTCTTCATTCAGGCACGCAGTCTGCTCATCCTAGTCCCCAATCTGTACCTCCAGCTGTAGGGTATAATGGGAACTTTGTCACTGCTGTTCAGCCTACTGTCCCTCTTCCACCAATGGTCGGGGATAAATGGAAGAAAACCGCATCACATGACTTCTCCGCTTCACACTCAAGTTCAGGAATGTATATATGAACACAGCTTAAACCCTTTAAGATCTGACAAAGAATGTTAAAAGTTTTATATATCATATTTGTGGAAAAGTGGATAAAAAAGTTGCCATTCCTCTCCAATCCTTTAGGTGGTGCACTATAAACTATTCACACCGCGCACACATTCTGAGCAAATTATTTGCAAATTACTATAAGTTTCGAATCGGGTCATTTCTAAAATCCTGATACTTACAGATTTGCAATACACCTAGGTATCTTGATAATGTCAAATTGGGGGGTCCCTGGTGATTCCCATTCCTAGTAAATACACATATTTTTAAAAAATTATTATTTGCTTACCCGTAGAACTTAATTAGCTACCAAACACTAACTAAAAAATATGAAATAAATCTATAATCATTTTCAGAAATGATGAATATTCTACAAAAATTACAAGCATATTTACACAGGGCGAGATTCTCATAATAAATTTTCTGGGATATTTTCTTAAAAAAATGATCTGCGTCTCAGAGTTCATCAGTTTCCGAAACAGGGTTTTTCTAGACCAGAGACTGAAAATTGCACTGAAAATTTCTTTCCTCCCCAAATGTTCAATGTTATCGATCTACAATGTGTAAATATTTCTACATTCTTCATCCTTTTTTGCTGTATTTATTGCTTTGTGGGCATTCAAGGACATTGTCTTGACAATTGGACAGCATTTTAGCAGGAGAAGGTTTGTATAATATGTCATTTGTTTTTTTCCCCCCCTTAATCGTTTTTGTTCTTTTTGTTTTTAAGTTTTTAAGTTTTTAAGTTTTCAAGACTGAATTTTTGTTTAGTGTTTTCTCAGTAACATGACTTTGTTTATATATATATATATATATATATATATATATATATATATATATATATATATCACTTATGTATATATGCATGGAAGTTAAAGTCTGGAAGACAGTTTAAACATAGTTAAAGCGTTCTTAATATCATTAAAATACTCAAAAGTCTCTGATTGTATGAATTCTCTTGCCTGAAACCTGCTTTTGCACAATTTATCCATTTTACTTTCAATCCACCTTGTTACCTGAACATACACTGATCAGACAATAGTAACACAAACGCCTGGTGAATTAAATAACATTGAATATAAAGCATACACCAGTAAACTGAGACAGGATTGTGGGCACCCAAGGCTCATCTATGTCTGTGCAAAGTCAATGTAGCACTACTTGCTGAAAAACGTTAATACTGACTGTGATATAATGGTATCAGGACACCCAGTGCATCACAGGGTTGTTGATCCGGGTTCCAAATTCATCCGATCTGCATCTGATTAAGCATCTGTGGGACATGATGGACAAACAAGTCTGATCCATGGAGGCCCCACCAAGCAACTTAAAGGATCTGCTGTTAACATCCTGGTGCCAGACCCATAGCACACATTTAAAGGTCTGTCCATGCCTTGAGGGTACAGAGCCGTTTTGGTGGTAGGTTTGGATGTCATTAAGGGCTCACGTCATTTGTATGAATGCTACTTAAACATATAGTATTTGTTATATTTGCTAATAATATATATATATATATATATATATATATATATATATATACTTTTTTTTTTCACACAAGGAATGATCTCACTAGTGATTCAAAAGCATGCTGATTGAATCCCAAACTGATGTTTCCGTATTAACATGTTCTCTCCATGTCTACGAAGGTTCCCCTCACCATCTCTAGTTACCTCCCATATCTCAAAATCATGCCATCATATAGCCTAGCTCTTCTAACCTGTTGGTGTGAGTTAGTGTGTACATGACGCCCTTCAAAAGCCTGGTGTCTCATCCAGGGTGCATTCCCACCTCACACCTAGGATTCCCTGGATAATCTCCAGATCCCTTGATGATGATGATGATGATGATGATGATGATGATGATGATGATGATGATGAAATTGACCCCCAAAAACTTTTATTCTCCTGGAAGTGCATGGTGTATTAATATGATAAGTCATATAACTTAAAATATAATGAACATATCTATATAAATGAAAGAAAGGTTTTGTTTGTATATTGGTCAGAACTCTCTTTTTCAATGATATCTTTTTTATTTCTTACTTTTCATTCATTGAAGGACCCAAAAAAAATGTCTCAGATAAAAACCTGTCATCTTTCTGATCCAGCCAGACATACAGCATCACAGCATCACACAAAACTGGCTGGACAGAATTTAATGGAACTTTGTCAGGTTAAACCTGCACCATAAAAGAAATGGAAATGTTGAGTAGAAGGGAAGTTATGAGCAGTTTTGTGCCTGATTATAAACCTCAAGTTTTTACAGCATACTGCACGTGCGTCGAACAGTGGGCGCGAAAGAATTTAATGAAACCTTTGCAGAGCTTAGATGTCTCTGTCTGAAGTTTAACCTGCACCAAAAGTGAATTCAAAATGTTGAGTAGAAGCGATGTTGTGAACAGTTATGTGCCGGATTTAATAATCTAGTTTAAAGGAATCCACTAATGCGCTACTTGCTCAATGTAAACAAACACCTGCACCAATAGATATTAATTAGAAAAGCTAAACTGAATATTTTTACTTGGAGTAGTTCATATTTAATATATGGTTTAAGTGGTTTAAGTGAATTTTAACGTGCTGGAGTTTGTTTGTTTTTTAATCCTACTTTTTCGATTCCTCTTCTGTGATTCACTCTCCGATTACTGAACAGGGAGTGTATTTGGCGATGAAAAAAAACTAGTTTAAACAAGGCGTAAACATGAACTTTTCTATATCCTCTCCTTCCCATTGACCGTAATAAAATGAAACGGAGGGCCTCCGAGTGGCGCAGTGGTTAAAGCCCTCGCCCTATCATCCGGAGATCGCTAGTTCGAATCCCGGGTGGTGCTGTAACCTCTCGCAGCCGGAGGTCTAGAGAGAGCTGATTGGCCGAGCTCTCTCAGAGGGAGGGATGAGAGGTACTTAGTGCTCCCACATTAATCAAGGCTCTACAGCCAGTCAGGGGCGTCTGTGAGCTCACGCAACGGAGGGAGCGGATAGCGCTGTCCTCCGAGTGTGTTACGCCGCCCCCAACGGTGCGCGAGCGAGCAGTTCGAAAAGATGCGGTCGGCTGGCGTCACGTGCTTCGGAGGAAACACGTGATAGTCTTCGGCCCTCCCGGCTGAGTGGTAGTAGTAGCCTTAATGTGGGAGCCCCCTAGTGACGGGGAGGAATTGGACACGACTAAATTAGGGAGAAAATCGGGGGGAAAAAAAAAAATAAAAAAAAAATAATAATAATAATAAAAAAATAAAAAATAAATAAATAAAATGAAACGGCAGCAGATTCAAAAATCTTGCTGTGAACTAGGGACATTTTATAAAATAAAAAATATTTAGCCATCAATCCAGTGGAAGCCAATACCATATAATGTTATCACGCCAAACACAGTTTTGTGTTTAAATCACAGTTTAAAAAAATAAGCGGTTCATCTCTGTTGAAGGTATACATGTACCTGGACTACACACACACACACACACACACACACACACACACACACACTCTTATATACAGTACACTCATATACTGTATACTCCATATACTATACATATGTATATACACTTCAGGTAATGAAAAACTTGTCTAAATATTTTTATAATAAATATATTGCTATACATTATTTTTTGACATATCTCATAATATTATGATAATAATATGGTATTATTATTATTAATATTATATAAATGTAATATGCATCATACTATTTTTATTTTCCTGAAGTGTGTATACATTATTTTGGGGTTAGGGTTAGGGTGTATATATACACACAACCACACACACACACACACACACACACACACACACACACAGTATCAGCTATATATAATAAACATATTGAAAATGAAATGAAAATATAAGTTTCACTGGAGCCCCGCCTTTACTTTCATCCAATTGGTCTACATAAACACACACACACACACACACACACACACTCACTCACTCCATCGCTTCTCTAAGCCTAAACTTTATTTTGGCTCGTGCGTGCGTAGAGCGCGTGAAAAGAAGGAGAACACATAGAAGAAAGAAAGAAGAAAGAAAGAAGAAGAAGAAGAAGAAGAAGAAGAGGGATGATGATGATGATGATGATGAGAGTTCTCCATGCTTGAGGCAAAGCTCCGTGCGCGCGCGCGCGCCATGGCGAGAAAGAAACGACTTCCCTGGTCGCTCGTGCTGATGCTGTGCGTCCTCGCGAGCGCGCAGCAAAACGTCTTGCGCATCGGTACGTACCGTAGCGCGCGCGATGAACTTTACTGCAGATTTCAATGCACGTGTTACAACGTTAAAGCTCTGCCGGGGGATTTAAAAACCAATGCAGATTTTTTATCTTTTTGCTACTGTACGGAGTGGGAGTTGTGTGCATGCGCTGTGGGCTTTCTCTGCGTGTTGTGTTTCACCCACATCTCTTCCACAAAACATCCCAGTCAGTGCATCAGTCATTAGAAATATTCCGATATATGTGTGTGTGTGACTCAGTGTGTTACTTTATGCTATGAAGATATTTATGGGTGATTTGTTTCCCATCCAGCCTTCTGCCTCACACCCAGAGTTCCCAGGATAGACTCCTCATCCTCATCCAAAAACTACAGGATAAAGCGCTTGCTCCAGCTCAGGGGTCCTGAATTACATTTACATTTATATGTAGGCACTTGGCAGATGCTCTTATCCAGAGCGACTTACAAAAAAAATATTTTAAGTTTCTGTAATTGGACAGATCCTTACACTGATTACTAGGTTACTATCACATTCTATCAGTCACACACTGAAGATTAAAATTTAAGAAGGTCCGGACAATAAAATGTCCTTTGAGCACGGGTGCGAATTTCATGTTTTGGTTAGGATCCAGGTTTGTTAATTTTAGTAACTATATGAGGCAAGCAGAGAAATTATTTGCACGCTGCTAGGCTGTAAATGACTGTGAAAGGACCCTAGTTGCTCTGTCATACCGAGCCCTCAGTTCAGGGTACAGTAAGTCCCCAACTTAAGAACGATTTGTGTCCCAAAAGCTTGTTCGTAAATCCAACAAACATTGATTAGGTACAAAGATACCAACCCAATCGGCTATACACAGTGTAAAACTGACATGCTCCATGATGTCGTACTTGTTCGTTAGAATCGTGCCGATGATTGAATAGTTCATGTTAATAGAATGAGTGAAGCCTGTCGATTATTCTCACATTCGTCTCCTTCGTTATTACTTGGCGCTTCTTAGCAGTACCTGCTTCATCACCGCTGCTGACATTCTGGGATGCACACAGCACACACAGGGAGAATGTATGCCGGACATGTGATCCAACTTCTGCAGTTGAACATGCGCAGACAATGCTGGTTTGTTTGTATCTTCAGGTTTGTGAATCAAATGTTCGTATGTAGGGGACCCACTGTATTTCACACACCCTCACCCTGGACTGCTGCAGATATGTTTGCTCTAATGCCACGTGCTTTAACTCATAGTGGCGCTTCAGATTAGCACCGCAGTTTCGGAACATATGAGACAAACTGGTTTAAGACTTCCAGCAGGAAGAATAAACACATTCCTAAATGTTGTTTAACGGCGGTTGGAATTGGATCTGTTGAGTGGAGTAGAGGGGAAAAAAGCACTAGATTTCTGGTAAATTCATTCTTCTCATTTATCAGAAAAGCATCAAGATCTGGATAGAAACGGACAGGTTTTTAGACGACGTTTAAAGATTCCCAGTGGCTCGGCTGTACGGACATCTAGAGGAAGGTGTTTCATTGCGCCACTTAAGTGCCAGAACTGAAAGAAAAAAAAAGTCTAGATGCATGTGTAGGGACGAGTGGGACAAGTTGAGCAGTGCTGGAAGGTCAGAGAGGACGTGGATTTGTGTGATCAGTGATTTGACAGAAGTGGGTGCTGGGCCGTTTTTAGCTTTGTAGAAAAGCTTCAGTGTTTCGCATCTGATGCAGGCAGCTATGGGAAGCCAGTGGAGGGAGCAGTGGGGTGGTGAGGCAGAACTTTAGGAAGGTCGAAAACAAGTCATGCAGCCACATTCTGGATCAGCTGCAGAGGACGGATGGTGCGCAGAGGCGGCTCTGCCAGGAGCGAGTTGCAGTAGTCCAGTCTCGAAATAACTAATAAGGGACTGAGCAAGCAGTGTGTTCAGATGAAATTCACAAGCGAGTGTAAGGTTCACTTGTGTAAATACACTCAATATGCATACAATCCTATTACAACATAGATTGATGAGCAGTGGTTCAATGGTTAAGGGACCGGACATGGTCAAGCCCCAGCACACCGAGCAGCTACTATTGGGCCCTTGAGCAAGGCTCTTACCCACACTGTAAACACGAATAAGTTGGCAAAACTCAAAAAATTTGAGGTAATCAGTTACATAAAAATTTTTAAGTAATGATGTTTCCAATTTCAAGTAAACAGAACTATTAGTTTTTGGGTTTCATATTGATCGTTCTTTACTTGCATTATTGAGTAGCCGAACTCATACAATTTAATAGCAATTGTAATTATTTTTTTAGTCAAATAAATTGTTGTTGATCTTTCGGCTGCTCCCGACGATGGGTCGCCACAGCAGACGATCCGGTCCGCACACAAGCTTGGAACAGGTTTTACACCAGATGGCCTTCCTGACACAACCCTCGCATTTTGTCTGGGCTTTTATTTAAATAAATAAATAAATAAATAAATAAATAAATGTCTAAGGGGCCCCAGGTTGATCCTGTTGATCCAGGTTGTGTTTTTTGTATAGAGCCTGTAAAGTCCCAAAAGTTGGTGATACTAGATATTTACCAGCGTAACATTTTAAATACATCTTAGGCTTTTTACACAGAGACAGTTGGATTATATGTATTTACATTTACACCTTTTCATTTCCGAGGTATATTTGAGACATGAAGAAGTGCCTTCTTGCTTTATTTGAACAGTTTGTTTGCTTTGTCGTTAAAAAGTGAGCTCAAGAGCGCGAGATTTGAAAAAAAAAGAATCCCCCGTAGTTTCACATGCTCTCCACTCTCCACTCTCCACTCACCCGTCCATCGCAAGTCTGAGCTCCTGACTTGCGATGGACGGGTGAGTCCCTAGCAGGATGTGTTCCTGTCTTGAAGTTAGTGACAGCCTCTGGATTCACCGCGACCCGGACCTGGCTACCTAACCACCTCACTGAGGATGAAGCATGTCGCATCACCACTAGCCACGAGGGACGGAGAGATAATCACGGTCTGAATGTCTGAATGTACTGGAGACAGAAAAGCATAAAAAAAGGCCAGTTGGAGCAGCAGTATTTGAGCCAGGCCTTTCCCAAAATGCGTTCTGTAAATGTCTGAAACCAGGTCGAGATCTTCAGTGACATCACACCATGTCGCTAATGTTGTTTGGACCTTGAACTTTAAACATAAAGGAATCCTTACATACAGCTAAACACTGTAATACGTATAGTGCGGTATGATGTATAGATGTCCTTTAGTTCAGTTTATAGCGGGCTTTTCATTGCCTGAATCGACTACATTTGAACTGAAGGGCAAAGCCATGTAATTTGCTCTACTGTTAAACATCTGCTTCAGTCAAATCGCTTTGGAGGTCTAATCCTGAATCTCAGTCTGATCTAGGCCAAACCGTGTGCCGTATCTAGCATGGTTTATTGAGACAGAAACCCAGAAGCGTGAGATTTACGAAACACACTGTAATCTAACCATGTTTAATCCAAATGAATCCTCTCTCTCTCTCTGTTTGCATAATCTGGTCTGTATGTTGCACTGTTGTATTGTGACCTTGCACTGTCTTTGCCAGGGTTTTCAGAGCTTTAAACCTCCTGTTAGACTGCATCCAATTAACATAATAATGGAGCACGGAATAAAACACTGTGAGACGTAACCTGTCATGGGGTTCACCGAAACTGCAAACCTCAGGTACCCTCTGACGGCTGATACTCGTGGAAACGAGTGCAGTATTCTGCTGTTGGAGCCCATCTGAAACCAGCGTTGATGTGCTGTGTGTTTGAGCTGCTTGTCTGCTCACCGTGGTTCTACAGAGTGGTTATTTGAGTTACTATAGACTTCGTGTCAGCTGAGCGTTTTCCTCTTTGTTCATCATCATTATGATCGTCATTGTCATCATCATCATCATCATCTCCTCATATCAACATCCGTATCACAGCCAAGTCTAGAACTGGAGAGCTCGATCTGTATCTACATGGCTTTGCACTGATGCCACATGTGCAGGTTTTCCTCATGAAGTGGACAATGAGTGTATGAGTGAGATAATGTTTGCTTTACCTGGCCATGAATGCGGTTCTGTAATACATGAATGTACGAAAAAGCATGAACAACTTTCAGACAATTTCCCAGAACGATCAGCTGGAAGGCAGCAGTCATGGAATAACCCTGTATTAGTGCTGCTGTTTATATGTGTTATACATTAAATAGCATGATATAAAAGACATCAGAATTTCAATATAAAATCCAATCTACTCTAATATACTGTAGTTTAGTGCTTTTCTAAAAAATGGAGTCTATTTCACAAATAATAACACAATTAGGCAGGACATAAACATTCATAGAGACACATATTAAAGGCCGTAACCTAATCATATGTAATTCTAATCTAAATATGTCATTCTTTCTCAGACTGGCTGTGTATGGAGATGTGTGTGTGTGTGTGTGTGTGTGTGTGTGTGTGTGTGTGTGTGTGTGTGTGTGTGTGTGTGTGTGTGTGTGTGTGTGTGAGAGAGAGAGAGAGAGAGAGAGTGTGGCTCAGGGCAGGCTTTTGGAGTCCTGGGTGAATACATGGACTAAACAGTGCAGTGATTGTCCTCTAGTCCTTTACATGCAACTCCGCATGGCAATGAACACTGTTTAACAAATCGACCACACACACACACACACACAAACACACACTTTATTACATACATATCTTTTATGTATATGCGCTCTGATTTACTATTTTACATTAGTAGGAAAATTATAAACAAGAACCTTATCATGCAGAAAAATGAAATGATTCATAGCTCAGTTTGGAAGTTTGTTTTTGGAATATTTCTTCCTTTCTCCGAAAACAAAACAAAACATCTTTTACCATATTTTAACAAGTGTGTTATTTCTGCATGTTCTCAACGACGAGGTCACAACATCTATAAAAAGCGCAGGTGATATTTCTGGTGCCCATGGTGACACAGAGTAAAAGTTTAGCTTCTAAAACCCAGCCATGTCAGCCTCAAGGTACAGGATATGATTTCTAATCACCAAATAGGTGATGTTTGTAATTTTACTGGTCAAGTTAATCTGTTAGTATCGTACGGTAATTATACTCACCCAGCTTTCGGGTGGATCGATGTTGTGTTCTTGGTTTATCCTTTATGCATTTATAGGTACTGATCATTTGTGAGCTCAAGTCTCAATGACAATCTTGTGAATTAAGCTATAACATTATAGCTGAATTAATGTACCTTTAAATTTGCAGAGTACAGTGGAACCTTGGATTATGAGCATCATTCATTCTGGAAGTGGATTCGTATTCCAAAACACTCATAAACCAAATCAAGTTTACCCATAAGAAATAATGAAAACTTAAATTACTCATTCCAAAGCCCAAAAAATAAATCAACAAATTAAACAAAGGCCTCCGAGTGGCGCAGTGGTAAAGTGCTCGCCCTATCATCCGGAGATTGCGAGTTCGATCCCCGGGTGATGCTGTTACCTCTCACAGCCGGGGGTCTAGAGAAAGCTGATTGGCCGAGCTCTCTCAGAGGGGAGGGATGAGAGGTACTTAGTACTCCCAAATTAATAACGGTTCTACAGCCAATCAGGAGCGTCCATGAGCTCACGAAAGCGGAAGGAGTGGATAGCGCTGTCCTCCGAGTGTGTTACTCCGCCCCCAACGGTTCATGAGCGAGCGGTTCAAAAAGATGCGGTCGGCTGGCGTCACGTGGTTCGGAGGAAACACGTGATAGCCTTCGCCCTCCCGGCTGAGTGGTAGTAGTAGCCTTAATGTGGGAGCCCCCTAGTGACGGGGAGGAATTGGACACGACTAAATTAGGGAGAAAATCGGGGAAAGAATCCAAAAAATTAAAAAATTAAAAATTTAAAAAATTAACCTGCACTTTATCTTTAAAAAAGTAAAAATAAATCCTGACAGATAAGTGTTTCCGCAGACGCCGTGTTTTTGTCTGTGTGTGTGTGTGTGTGTGTGTGTGTGTGTGTGTGTGTGTGTGTGTGTGTGTGTGTGTGTGTGTGTGTGTGTGTGGAATTAGCTTCTTCCCTCGCCTCGTCTTACACAATAAAACTCCTTCTCCCTCCCCCCACCTCGTTTTTTAAGTTTCACAACAAACACACACACAATGGAAACACTGTTTTAATGGGAAAAAAAGAAACCTCTCTAATGACACTCGCGTGAGCGGATACTAACGGAATCACTGCTGTAAAGTGAAAAAAACAACAACAAAAAAAACAAATGAACCAGCACTTTACCTTTGAAAAGAATCGCGACAGAGCAGAATTTTCTGTGTAAAGCAGAGAGTGTGTGTCTGTATGTGTGTGTGAAGCCGGGGAGCGGGGTGTAAAGGTGAGAGAGTGTGTGTGCGTGTGTCGGTCTCAAATTACGCGCACACATAGGAGACACGTTGACACAGATAGAGAGATGTTGATTATACCAGTAAGAGACGAGCACTAAGACCCAGCAGGGAAGACGATTACCCACAATTCCACAGAGCAAGAGAGAGAAAAATCATTGGCTCAGTTCACGTGATCACATGACTGTCTGTGTCAAAACAAGAGTGCATGCGTGATACATGATACTCGGCACTCGTTACCAAGACTTGCTCTTTGCTCGTCTTGCGGAACGCTCGCAAACCACGTTACTCACAATCTGAGGTTCCACTGTAACTTTATAATATTTTACAACTTACAACAATATGCCTCTCATATCTGTGATTGTTTCTCAAATTGTGATTGAAACAGGACATCTGCTTGTGCCCTAGTGAGTCCACACTGTACACACCTATCAGCCACTACACTAACACCACCACCAGGTGAACTGAACAAAAATGATTATCAATTATAAACCTGTAAATGTACTGGTGAGAGTAGCATGAGCACCCAAAGCTCATCTGTGCCTGTAGGGACCAAAGGCCGGCCCACAGAAAAGTCAATGTAGCATAAATTGTTGAGTTCATGGGTGTTGATCCGACCACCCAATTCCCCAGGTCTCAAACTGATTGGATGCTCTGGAGGAATGAAGGAAAGCGCCGGACAAACAAGTCCGATCCATGGAGAGCCCACCCCATAACCCGCAGCACCCTAATGATCTGCCGCTAACATCCCGGTGCCACAAACCACAGCACACCTTCTGGGGTTTAGCGGAATCATGCCCAAAGGGGCCAGAGCTGCCGCGGTGGCACAGTGCATCGGCTGGCGTCAGGTGGTTCGAGTGAACTTGTCTTTGGCCCTCCTTCTATAGGAGTTATATACAGTACATGAAATCGTTTTAGTTTTCATCAGAGTGCTGAGACAGCGCTGGTTAAAGTGGTAAATGACATTCTATTGGCCTGTGAACTGGGTCATGCCTTCATGCAGCTTCTACTACACTATCCTGTATCATAGTGTTATTCTGAATTGTTTTTGCAGCTGGATGTTTCCAAAAATCCTTATGAGAGATAACAGCTTAATGAAGTTGAGGGATGTGTAAAGGACATGAAATCCTGCTAGCTGAGTATCTTTCTAATGAGACAGTTTTTTTTTTTTTGGTTTAAATAAGAACCGCACACTAGTAACCCTTTAGTTTTTATAATTGCTTACATTCCTTAATTTGGAATTGGTGGATAAAGAATTAGGAAACGGAGCAAAAGTACCATGGGACAAGCTATAATCATTAATGTAAGAATATTGGAAAAGAGATTTTCAGATTCAAATGATGCACAAGTAATTGTGTCTATGAGGAATATCTTTGGCTCTAACGCTGTTTGTGTGTGCAGGTGGTATCTTTGAGACATTTGAGAACGAGCCAGTGAGTGTGGAGGAGCTAGCCTTTAAATTCGCTGTGACCAGCATCAACCGAAACAGGACACTTATGCCCAACACAACGCTTACCTACGACATCCAACGCATCAACATGTTCGACAGCTTTGAAGCCTCGAGGAGAGGTAAATTAGAGTTTTGGAGCAACAAATTGTATTATTTTATTGCTCATCTATTCTGACATTTTCCATTCCCCAAAATATTATGAATTTCTTAAATGTAGTCTTCTGTCCACGAAGAGGCTTTTTAATAGTGTCTGGGATATCGGTACGAAACACAAGCACTTTCCATTAAACATGAAAAAGCACTGAGGAAAGAAATTATGTTTTTCCCTTTGCTGTAAAATTAAGTTTATAACATTAAAGCAAAAATCTAATAATGGTCTACCATATTGTCAGGAGCAGTGGGGGCTCAGGTGGTTAAGGCCCTGGGTAATCATTTTTGGGCCCTAGGTCAAGGCCCTTAACTCTAAGCCCGTATATAATACCAAGCCTAGAGAAATAGGTGGGTTGGCGTAGGAAGGGTGTGCAGGTAAAACTTGTCTACCACTTGCTAACACTTGCTAAGGGAAAAAACATAAAAAAATAAATACATATATATATATATATTCAAATGTCTCTCAGTACATAATGATGACTTCACTGTGTTTTGATGTTCCTCTCCTTCACCTTCACACCTCTCATGTACTTTCAGCCTGTGATCAGCTGTCACTGGGCGTGGCTGCGGTCTTTGGCCCCTCCCATAGCTCCTCAGTCAGTGCCGTGCAGTCCATCTGTAATGCACTAGAGGTTCCTCACATACAGACACGTTGGAAACATCCATCTTTGGACAACAGGGACAGTTTCTATGTCAACCTGCACCCGGAGTATGCCTCCATTAGCCGGGCCGTGCTCGACATTGTGCACTTCTACAAATGGAAGAGTGTCACTGTAGTGTATGAGGATGCAACAGGTAGGAGGGGTTTATCAGTAATAAAAGCAATAAATACATAATTTCTTTGCAGGAGTGGTTGACATTGGGCCGGATTTCTGTTGCTGCTTGTATGATTGGAAGTTTTTGTGGGAGCAGGTAGTCTTGGCCAAATCTTCTGTCAGATTGGGTGAGCTTGATAAAACTTTCTGGCAGAGTGGGCAGAATTGATTGAACCTTCTGTCGGAGTGGGCGGGCTTGGTCAAATATCCTGTCAGAGTGGACGGGATTGGTCAAATTTTCTGTAAAATTGGGTGGGATTGGTCAAACTTTCTGTCAGAGTGGGTGGGATTGATGGAACCTTCTGTCAGAGTGGTCCAACTTTCTGTCATAGTGGGCGAGATTGGTCAAACTTGGTGTCAGAGTGGATGGGATTGATCAAACTTTCTGTCAGAATGAATCTTTTGTCAGAGTGAACGGGATTGGTCAAACTTTCTGTCAGTTGGTAGGATTGGGTTTCATTTACTTTTATGTAGTAAACATAATTATAGGGTTGGCTTCTTTGAGAAGGGCATACACATGTGGACAAAATTGTTGGTACCCTTCGGGCAATGAAAGAAAAACTCACAATGGTCACAGAAATAACTTTAATCTGACAAAAGTAATAATAAATAAGAATTCTATGAATGTTAACCAATGAAAGTCAGACATTGCTTTTCAACCATGCTTCAACGGAATTATTTTTAAAAAATGAACTCATGGAACAGGCCTGGACAAAAATGATGGTACCCCTAACTTAATAGTTTGTTGCACAACCTTTTGAGGCAATCACTGCAATCAAACGATTCCTGTAACTGTCAATGAGACTTCTGCACCTCTCTGCAGGTATTTTGGCCCACTCCTCATGAGCAAGCTGCTCCAGTTGTTTCCGGTTTGAAGGGCGCCTTTTCCAGACAGCATGTTTCAGCTCCTTCCAAAGATGCTCAATAGGATTGAGGTCAGGGCTCATAGAAGGCCACTTTAGAATAGTCCAATGTTTTCCTCTTAGCCATTCTTGGGTGTTTTTAGTTGTGTGTTTTGGGTCATTGTCCTGTTGCAAGACCCATGACATGCGACTGAGACCCAGCTTTCTGACACTGGCCAGCACATTTCTCTCTAGAATCCCTTGATAGTCTTGAGATTTCATTGTACCCTGCACAGATTCAAGACACCCTGTGCCAGATGCAGCAAAGCAGCCGCAGAACATAACAGAGCCTCCTCCATGTTTCACAGTAGGGACAGTGTTCTTTTCTTGATATGCTTCAAGTATAATTATCAAAATTTGCCTTGACAAAAAGTTCCATTTTTGTCTCATCTGTCCATAGGACATTCTCCCAGAAGCTTTGTGGCTTGTCAACATGTAGTTTGGCATATTCCAGTCTGGCTTTTTTATGATTTGTTTTCAACAATGGTGTCCTCCTTGGTCGTCTCCCATGTAGTCCACTTTGGCTCAAACAACGACAGATGGTGCGATCTGACACTGATGTTCCTTGAGCATGAAGTTCACCTTGGATCTCTTTAGAAGTCTTTCTGGGCTCTTTTGTTACCATTCGGATTATCCGTCTCTTTGATTTGTCATCAATTTTCCTCCTGCGGCCACGTCCAGGGAGGTTGGCTACAGTCCCATGGATCTTATATTTCTGAATAATATGTGCAACTGTAGTCACAGGAACATCTAGCTGCTTCGAAATGGTCTTATAGCCTTTACCTTTAACATGCTTGCCTATAATTTGCTTTCGAATCTCCTGAGACAACTCTTTCCTTCACTTCCTCTGGTCCATGTTGAGTGTGGTACATACCATGTCACCAAACAACACAGTGACTACCTGGAGCCCTATATATAGGCCCACTGACTGATTACAAGATTGTAGACACCTGTGATGCTAATTAGTGGACACACCTTGAATTAACATGTCCCTTTGGTCACATTCTTTTCAGTATTTTCTAGAGGTACCATCATTTTTGTCCAGGCCTGTTCCATGAGTTTATTTTTTTAAATAATTCTGTTGAAGCATGGTTGAAAAGCAATGTCTGACTTTCATTGGTTAACATTCATAGATTTATTTTTAAATTATTACTTTTGTCAGATTAAAGTTATTTATGTGACCATTGTGAGTTTTTCTTTCATTGACCGAAGGGTACCAACAATTTTGTCCACGTGTGTACATGATGCACAAATGCATCTCAGAAGACAGCTGTACTTTAGACAAAAGCTTACCAAAATTGCCAACCATTTTTTATTCAATTCCGAGAAATTTTCATATTTTCCAAGAATACTGAAGCGCTGCAACAGAAAATCATTTATTTTATTGTTTGGAGATCTCAAGTTCAATTGCATAAAAGGCTATGTGTCCTAGAGAGCTTTTACCTTGTCAGGTAAAGGCAGTTGCCAATTATGGGTTTTTGTGAGCCCCTGTATACAGAGTTATTATTTTCCTCAGAGTGTGTCTCACTGCCAGTGATGTAGCATAAGCAGTAGTTTGAGTGGATATGGATCATTCATGACTTGTCTTCATGTCTTGCAGTAAGCTCGTGCTACTCAACCTTCCTGACTGATGTCCGTCCATGAGGTCAAAACTGGTTGGTGGATGGGAGGTGTCAAATAACCAAACTAGGGGAAGATTGAAGATAAAACAACATAACATAAAATAAATTATGAGATTATATATGCTAAGAAGTACACATTCACAAAATTTGACTAAAATAGGAAACTTAGGAGGGAACTTTCAGGGGACTGCTTTCAGCTGTAAAATAAAAACATAGTATAGGACCAATATGCTGTACTGAATTAGTGGGTGTGGTTAGTGTGGTCAGTACTGAGCTAAAGAAGGGTCTGAACAAGAAAGCAAATGTATAGCAGAAGGCTGTATAAGTTCAACACCTTACTGTGTTCAACACCTAATCTGTTTTAAAGGCCTGATTCGTCTGCAGGAGCTGATTAAAGCTCCATCCCGCTATAGCATCAAGATTAAGATCCGGCAGCTACCTGTGGGGAACAGAGACGCTCGGCCACTTCTCAAAGAGATGAAGAAGGGTAAAGAGTTCTGCGTCATCTTCGACTGCTCATACCAGACCTCAGCCGAGGTGTTAAAACAGGTAATGCATGCCAAATGTTCTCCCGAGCTCAGCACAAGTAACACGTTTGGAAAATATCAGACTACACTAGAAAGCCACTATACAGTGGAACGTGTTCCGCAAGACGAGGAAAGATTTTTAATAAATGTTGACTTGGAAAACGAACAAGTCTTGGTTTATGAGTACTGAGTATCATGTATGACGCATGCGCTTCTTGTGTTGACGCCGACCGTCACGTGATCACAACTGAGCCAACGGTTTTTCTCTATCTTGCGCTGCGGCATTGTGGGTAACCGTCTCCCCTGCTGGGTCTTAGTGCGTGTCTCTCACTGATATAATCAACATCCATACGCATGTGTACTGTTTACTATAACACTGTGACTATGCGTGTGCGCGTAAAACATCTTTTATTTTGTGTTTGTATGCGTGTGTAAAGCAAAAGAAAGTCTCATTAGAGAAGTTAAAGATCCATTTTCTCTCTATATATATATATATATATCAGTCTGCAGGTTGAGTGAGCGCACGTCATTTGACACCGTGCACTTCCACTTTCAATTTGAGTTTCCATAATTTCCTATGGGAAAATACGATTTGGTTTACGAGTGTTTTGATATACGAGCCCACTTCCGGAACGAATTACATTCGTAATGCAATGTTCCACTGTATATATATATATATATATATGTGAATTTATATAACTAAAATTACTTTGTCTTTCTCTATAGTTACTTTCTATGGGCATGATGACTGAGTACTACCATTTCTTCTTCACCACACTAGTAAGTCAAATTTCCTAATACATTCTTGAAGAATTGTTCGATCATCTGTTTGGGCAAAATTTTAACTGTATATTGAACTTAGCTTGTGTATTATTTTAGCAGCTCCATCGTACAGTACGTAGCAACATCTAGCAGATTTGTTGGCTCATAATTGCATACTATCTTCTTAAATGTAAAGACATATAACAAGGCAAACAAGACAAGTGGCGTGAATTCATACCAGAAAAGAAAACACCTTTTTATTTTACCCTTGTGTCATGTTGTGTTATAGGACCTGTATGCTCTGGATTTGGAGCCGTACCGCTACAGCGGCGTGAACATGACAGGTTTCCGCCTTCTGAACGTTGACAACCCTCAGGTGGCATCGGTGCTGGCGAAATGGTCCATGGAGAGAGTTCAGGGTCCACCGAAACTCGACACCGGCATAATGGAGGGCATAATGACGGTTAGACATCACTGTACATAAACATGAACAAACACACACACACACTCCAATCACACACTCTGTAGCCTATATTATACAAGGTATTCTATTGTTGACTGAAATCAGACCGAAGCGGCTCTGATGTACGATGCCGTGTTCATGGTGGCAGCGGCGGCACAGAGGGCGGCACAGATCACCGTCAGCTCGCTGCAGTGCCACCGACACAAACCATGGCGCTTTGGTTCACGCTTCATCAACACATTTAAAGAGGTGAGTGGTAGCTTCAAAGAAATCCATTATTAAATAATGTTGGATAATCGAGCACTCGTGTTCTAATTAACTTAGTTCCACTAAAGAGGAATAAATGAGCAAATCGGGTGATGGTGCTCCTTTAATTGTGTTTGCTCTCTTATGGTGATGCAGTTGATACTGTTAGATCAGTGTTCCCAGAATTCCATGAAGCCAGTCAGTCCAGTTCCTCACATACCTCAATCAGTTACAGTGTATCGTTAACATTATTAAAAGTTCTTCCAGTTGGCACATTCGCCTTCGTTCTGTCCGTCAGTCTTTTCGCCGTGTCCCGTTTTCCTTGTTAGTCGCAGTGGAACGGGTTAACTGGACAGATCATCCTGAACAGGACAGACGGACTGAGGAAAGATTTTGACCTGGACATCATCAGCCTGAAAGAAGACGGCATGGAAAAGGTTCACAAACACTCCCACGCAAACACATACACACAGTTAGAGCATAGATTAAGATGATCAGAATGATTAGTAATCAAGTTATGACAGTGACATCATGTGACATCATTATTACAGTAGTTGCTTTACAGTAATGATGGTCTAATTACTAGAGTGACGATCTGATCATTCCAGTGATGATGCTTGACTTCAGTGATCATGGCTTCATAATGACTTCGTAATGACCTTGTTATTACACAAGGATCTCAGTATCAAGCAAATAGCTATGATGACTTTAAATGCAGTCATGACCTGATTATTATATATTATTATATAGCAATATTCATTACATTATAATAATTTAATGATAATTACACGAATGAGCTAATTATTTTAATGATGATTGTTATAATAGCAATAATCGGATTATGACTGTAATGACCCTATTTTTATAGTGGTGCCTTTGCTATTGCAGTGATTGTAGTGAATACTCCAGATATTATTCCCTTTTTCTGGTACACTTTCATGTGTATTACTGTAATGACCTTAAAAAAAAACAATAATAACTTCATTTTTGTATTGGTGCCAGTATTATTACAGTGATTACTTGTTTAGTGCAATGTTTGTGATAAGTACTAAACTCTGAGTTCTTAATGTTAGAGCAATTGATTTATTAAAAAATCTATATTTATATTATTTTAATACTCATAAAATTACAGCCATTACTTATTTGAATTCTATGGACTATAAATAAATACCCTTATTTGAGACACAGTGTGTATAAGGATTTAGTAGGGTACATGTTTCTATCAATTGCAATGTGGTTGTATTTCCTTTAACATTATTACCTTAATAATACTTTTATTAGTCCATCAAATATTTATCGGAATTTTCTCTCTTTTTCTCTGACTTTACACAAGTCGGATCCTGGGCGTTTTCATAAAGTGTGGAAGAAGGTGTGTTTCGCAGGATGGCTTTGAGTCTTCCTCCCCAGCCGTTTACCCCTCCCAGCCTTAAATACACAAAGCTGGCCACTTAAAAAATATTACTACTGCTAAGCTGCCGTAAACCAACTGATAATAGAATAGGCTAACAGTGTAGTATATGGAGATAATTCACTTTTGGGTAATTGATTTAGAAATGCTAGCTTAGACTAAAAATATCATTAGGATTTACCTTTTTTTTTATGTTATTTATTAATTCATTATTATTATTGAACTCATTTAAAAATCATCATTAATATAAAAAAATAATAAACTTTCACCTTTCCCTTCTTTCCACTTCAAAACCAAAATTCTTGTGTTCTTCCTAATATTTCACAATACTCTGCATTGCTTCAGAATTTTTCTAGAAATACAGTTTGTAAAATCTTCTAGATCATTTAAAATAAACTGATGTTTAGTTTTATATTTACAGACTGTAGAAAAGGATAGAAATGTGATATCATATTATGTACTGTTTAACAGATTGGGGTCTGGAACTCTAACACAGGTCTGAACTTGACGGACGGCAAAGACAAGTCGGGTAACGTTACGGAGTCCATGGCCAACCGGACTCTGATCGTCACAACTATTCTGGTAAAGATTGTCAAGAAATAGTTTTAAAATATCGCCATGATAATGTATACTACTGTATATCACCCCCAAGCTGCATTACTGTAGGACGAACATGCTAAGCTTGTTTGTTTAGGCATTTTCATGCTCACTTCAGTGGCACCAACCGTCTCCATATCGAACCCTTACGGACCAGTATTGCTGAAAAAGTTTAAATCCATATTGTTTTGACAGACTAAGGTGACAACCCCAAGACTTGGAACAGAAATACGATAATTATTGATGTAGTAGTCTAAATAGCCTAGCAAGGCTTAGCTCTCTGACTTTCGAGGATAAAATGTGTGAAACTAGTGCTCAAACTTTGGTATCCACATTATCTTATTCGCTACCTTAAAGGGACAATTTTTGAAACAAACAGCCACAACAATACTAAAGATCATAAGTAAGAATGCGCATAATAGAACGATTCATGCCTCTATGTATCACTGACCAGGGAACACCACCTGCTCTTGAGGTAGAACTATTGCCAAGGCACTAGAATTAGTGCCTGGTTGATCCTCTGGTGAAAACTAACCAGACGTTTCTGACTGGTGGCTCATATTTTGGAAGCTAGATTAATGTTCATGGTCTAAAAATATTCCATGTTTTTTATGTACTCATGGTATTCCTAATTGTCCTTGTTCCAGAGAACAGAACGGAAAATTGAACCCAAAGTCTTTTTTTTTTTTTTTTGGATTTTTCCCAGATTTTCTCCCTAATTTAGTCGTGTCCAATTCCTCCCCGTCACTAGGGGGCTCCCACATTAAGGCTACTACTACCACTCAGCCGGGAGGGCCGAAGACTATCACGTGGTTCCTCCGAGCCACGTGACGCCAGCCGACCGCATCTTTTCGAACTGCTCGCTCGCGCACCCTTGGGGGCGGAGTCACACACTCGGAGGACAGCGCTATCCGCTCCCTCCGTTGCGCGAGCTCACAGACGCCCCTGACTGGCTGTAGAGCCGTGATTAATGTGGGAGCACTAAGTACCTTTCATCCCTCCCCTCTGAGAGAGCTCGGCCAATCTGCTCTCTCTAGACCTCCGGCTGCGAGAGGTTACAGCACCACCCGGGATTCGAACTAGCGATCTCCGGATGATAGGGCGAGCTTTAACCACTGCGCCACTCGGAGGCCCCGAACCCAAAGTCATTTTTATTTACTCAGTGGTCTTTGGAATTGCACAATGTATGGGACATATATGGGACAGCCATTTATATCACTGTTCTGGTTCAAGGTGTTCACAAACTACATTTTGTCTGGCAGGAAAACCCATATGTGATGTATAAGAAATCAGACAAGCCGCTATACGGGAACGACCGCTTCGAGGGTTACTGCTTAGACCTGCTGAAGGAGCTGTCCAACATCCTGGGATTTTCTTATGAGGTCAAACTCGTCTCGGACGGCAAATATGGTGCCCAGAATGACAAGGGGGAATGGAATGGCATGGTTCGAGAGCTCATAGATAATGTATGTTGCACATGTAAAACATTTATATCATAATAGATTGAATATGCAAATCTTAACAGAAAGATGAACGGTACAGTTGAAGGAAACAGAGACTGTACCAATGACCGATAGTGCCAGATACTGTTATAATGCATGTCCTGAAGTGGAGAAGATGACATCATCAAACGTCTGAGCTAAAGGCACATACATGAGCTACATCCTAAGTGTAGGATACCATACTGCTGTACTGAATTATACAAATATACTTGATGGGCGCCAGAGATGGACAAAGTACACAAATCCTGTACTAGATTAAAAGTAAAGATTCCCTAACGCAAATATTACTCAAGTACTGTATAGGCAGAAGTCCTGTATTTACTTGTGTACTTGAGTAAAAGTAGAGAAATACTCACCTTCAAGTATTATTCCAGTCAACGCTCAAGTAAAATGCAATAGTAGAAATATTTGTTCTAGATGCTAACTTCACTTTGTTAGCTAGCTAACATCTACTTACTAGTTGCATGTATAATAGGTTTGGGTACAGTTTGGCCATTCAGTTTGGCCAGACCTGGGACCCTTTTGATGATGTTATCTCTTCGCTCCTGTTTAGGATATTTACCGGAATTGCAGCTGATGATCACAACCATAATGTTTCCAAAAATGTTTATTTTTTTCCTGCAGGTGGCAGATTTAGCAGTGGCCCCGCTCACCATTACCTATGTTAGGGAGAAGGTCATCGATTTCTCCAAACCATTCATGACCCTGGGAATCTCCATCCTGTACCACAAACCCAATGGCACAAACCCAGGTGTCTTCTCTTTCCTGAACCCGCTGTCCCCTGATATCTGGATGTACGTCCTACTCGCCTGCCTAGGAGTCAGTTGTGTGCTTTTTGTTATTGCCAGGTAAAGGCAGCTTTCAAAAATCCAGTCCAGACACATTTAGCTGAACTCTGACATCTTGACAAAACAATGGTGGACTTGAGACGGATTATGAAGGTTATATGTTTGTGTATTGTGTGTAGGTTCACGCCTTATGAATGGTACAATCCACACCCCTGCAACCCTGACTCTGATGTAGTGGAGAACAATTTTACGCTTATCAACAGTGTGTGGTTTGGGGTTGGAGCTCTAATGCAGCAAGGTAGCAACTTTAACTATTTGAATCAATTGACAATCAAAGATTGTCAAGTCCATCAATGACTCTCTATTGCTCTTTTGAGAAAATGTATGCGATCGTTACTTTTGCCTCCCCAGGTTCCGAGCTGATGCCGAAAGCTTTGTCTACTAGGATAGTTGGGGGCATCTGGTGGTTCTTCACGCTCATCATCATCTCATCATACACTGCAAATCTAGCTGCATTTCTCACCGTTGAGCGCATGGACTCGCCCATCGACTCGGCCGATGATCTCGCCAAACAAACCAAGATCGAGTACGGAGCCGTGAGGGATGGTTCCACCATGACGTTCTTCAAAGTGAGCAGGTGCCAGTTCTTTTGCCGAATGTTCCGTATTTTATATCACACTGACAATTTCTTTTCCTTTTCCCACAGAAGTCGAAGATCTCAACGTATGAGAAGATGTGGGCCTTCATGAGCAGCCGTAAGAACACAGCTCTGGTGAAAAACAATCGTGAGGGAATCCAACGCGTGCTGACCACCGACTATGCCCTCCTGATGGAGTCCACCAGCATCGAATACATCAGCCAGCGCAACTGCAACCTCACACAGATCGGAGGTCTCATTGACTCCAAGGGCTACGGAGTGGGCACACCAATCGGTGAGAGGCGGAATCAGCATTTGTTTAAATTTTTTTTGTCTTCAGCTCGTTTGATGCTCTCTTTCATTCAAAACAACTTCCAGGAACGTCAGGAGACAACTGCGAAGTGGGGGTGTAATGTTTTTTCTTAGGGAGCCAAAAGAGCAAGTATAGTGATAGGATTTGAACGTGCAATCCTCCAGACAATAGCTCCAGGGTTGTAGTACTGTATCTAGGATGCCTGGGTATTCCAGAGCATTATGCTAGCTGTACTATTACAAAATGTCTACATAACACGTCATGTTGAATACTTTCTTGCAGGTTCCCCATACCGTGACAAAGTGACGATTGCGATTCTGCAGCTGCAGGAGGAAGGAAAGCTGCACATGATGAAGGAGAAGTGGTGGCGAGGAAACGGCTGCCCAGAAGAGGACAGCAAGGAGGCGAGCGCTCTCGGCGTCGAGAACATCGGAGGCATCTTCATCGTCCTCGCCGCTGGACTCGTGCTCTCCGTGTTCGTGGCCATCGCCGAGTTCTTTTACAAAACACGCAAAAATCTTGACGTAGAGGAGGCCAGTGTTGGGCAGTGCGAGTATCACAACAAGTACTGACCACAACTCATGACAGATACGGATCAATATTATATCAGACTACACAATATTTCATCACGGTCCTGATTTGGATGGTACTTAAGGGATTTGGAACTTTGGGATGTAAAACAAAAAAGACCCTCGCTCAAAGGGAATTATTGGTGACGTGTAGGACCAGGAAGTATTTTCATAAACAGTCCCTAGTCCTTTATTTGTCTTTTGTCCTTTTTAGCAAAAAATGTCCAGGGTCTATATATATATATATATATACAGGGTCTGAAGTGATCTCCTGCAGTCTGTGTTGTCCATGGAGCCATTTGGGATTCAACCACTAGTCCACTATTCTTCAACGTTTCATACACTGAACAAAATGCCTCTCCACTCCATAGTGAGGTTATATTTTATACCCTATGTAGTGCACTCATTCTCAATAGCGAGTCTTTTGTCATTCAGCATCTATGGGAACATGACATACGGTATGAAAGAAGGCTTTTTAGCTATGGAGAAACTTTTTCCTATGTGGTGTAGTTTGATGAGGATGATGATGATGATGATGATGATGGTGGTGGTTATTATTGCTATATTTTCCAAATGTGTTTGTGTCAGAGTTTTTCCTCTTTTAATGTAAATAATTTATATCCACAGTGTATCTAAAAAAAATCATATTATGGAAAAGTTGTTTTTTTAGGTATTAAATACAAAAAGTGTGACGCTCATATACAGTATGCTAGATTCGTCACATGTAAAGTCAAATATTTCAAGCCGTTTTTGTTTGAATTTCATTGCAGTTTTTTACAGTTCACGAAAATCCAAACTCCAGTATCTGAAAATAATTGAATATTTCCTAAGATCAATCAAAATAGGATTTACAATACAGAAATGTCCGAATGTCCGTGTTCTCCCCGTACTTGGTGTGTTTCCCCCCGGGTACTCTGGTTTCCTCCCACAGTCCAAAGTCATGCAGGTTAATTGGCATTCTCAAACTGCCTGTAGTGTGTGTGTACCCTGCCTTGTCTCCTGGGATAGGACCCCCTGTGACCTTGTACAGGATAAAGCAATATAGAATAAAGTGAAATGTCCAACTTCTGCAAAGTATTTTCACTTGTGCACTCAATACATGGTCAGGGCTCCTTTGGCTTGAATTATTGCATCAGCTTGTGGCACTGCTGAGACGTTATTAAAGACCAGGTTGCTTTGATAGCAGCCTTCAGCTCATCTTTATTGTTGGGTCGTCTTCGTCTTGGCAACAGCCCATAGATTCTTTATGGTGAGTTGGCTGGCCAATCAAGCTCAGTAATATCATCCCATTAGTGGGAGTTTTGGCACTTTGGGCAGTGTCTTTAATGCTTGCCTTTAATAACTGACTCATGAAGTTCTCTAAAATCTCCTGGTAGACGCTGTGTTGACTTTGGACTTGATAAAACACAGTTGGCCAACACCAGCTGTGGAAACTTCACACTGGACTTCAAGCACCTTGTATTCTTTGCCTCTCCCTTCTTCCACTAGACTTTGGGAGATTGATTTACAAAAGATTGAAATGCTAAATTGACTCTCATCTGAAAAAAAAAAAAGGACTTTGGACCACTGAGCAACTGTCCAGTTCTTTTTTTTTTATTTTTTAGCCCAGATAAGACACTTGTGATGTTGTTTCTGATCCAGAAGTGGCTTGATAGTAGGAATGCAACAGTTGTAGCCTTGAAGATGTCTCTGTGTGGAGGCTCTTGATGCACTGACCCCAGCCTCACCCCACTCCTTGTCAAGCTATGCCAAGTTCTTGAATCGGCCCTGCTTGATCTTCTTGTGAGTGCAGCCATCCCACTTACTTGTGCACCGTTTCCTACTACACTTTTACCTTCCAGTCATCTTTCCATGAAAAACAGCACTCTGTGAACAGCCGGCCCTTTCCTTTTGTGTTGAAGATCATCATCAGTCTTCCCCATGATTGTGGTTGCATGTACTGAACTGGACTGAAGATGCACTGTATTTATATTGTATGAACAGTAATTTACTCGAACTTGAAATGAAATATTCTAATATTTTGAAATTAAACCAAAAAGCTTGAACTACAAGGCGGCACGGTGGTGTAGTGGTTAGCACTGTCGCCTTGCACCTCAAGGGTCCGGGTTCGATTCCCAGTCAGGCTCGATCAGGTTGGGTTTTCTCCCACAGTCCAAGACATGCAGATTAGGCTAATTGACGTTCCCAAATTGCCTGTAGTGTGTGTGCCCTACGATGGATTGGCACCCTGCCTTGTGCCCCAAGTCTCCTGGGATAGGCTCCAGGCCCCCGTGACCCTGAATACAGGATAAAGCGGTATAGAAGAGTGAGAGAGCTTGAAATATTTCCCTTTACATATAAGGAGTCTAGAATATATGAGTTTTACTTTTTCGGTGATATTCAAATTTGTTTTAGACGTATATTGTATATACATAGAATTAGAACGTCATAAACCTTTGTGTATTTTAATTTAACTACTGAGTTCTGATCTGTAGTTGAGCTTTATTACTGGTTTGTTACATGATTTAAATATGAAAGTTTCTTGGACTTTTTTTTCTTCTAAGGTCTATTAAGCATATGTAGTTTTCTATTGTTTGACGTTAATGAAAACAAAGATCAGTGGTCATCATTCCATATTGTTATGCAAGTTTCTTTTCAAATCACACACACACACACACACACACACACACACAGAGCGAGAGAGCAGAAGGAATGTACAGTAGAAATACAGTGTGGGCTTCGGAATTGAGAGGGAGAGAAACTCAAAGAAAGGAGAGAGGACATCTGGCTTTGCAATGAGACCTTAAACCTTCAGGGTTATGATGAATTCAGGACCGGGCCCTTGTCCTTTAATCTCCTGGAGCCTTAATCAAGTCTTTCATCGCAAACTGGGATTAGAATCCGACCCCGGGGGGGATTAAAGAAAGTGACCTGGAAACACCCTCCTCTTCCTCCTGCTCATCTGATGAGCTGCACAGAGCTGAGTAATCACAATGTACCGAGGTTGTGTGTGTGTGTGTGTGTGTGTGTGTCAGGTTGGGAGTTTATTAAAAAACGAAACACATTGTGTGCAGTGCGTCTTAAACCTCGACCTTTAGCTCAGCTTTCATTTATTGTGTTTTTTCACACGACTCTCCGCAGACCTGATGTCTGGCCCTGGGACCGAAGTTTATTGGTCAGAAGATGTTGATTTTATTTTATTTTTTTCTCTATTGTCAGCTCTCTTAGGAAAGGAAGGAATTGTAGATGGTCGTCTAGCTCATCTAAACATTGTGTGGAAAATGTATGGTTAGTGAGAAAATCTATAAAGTCCGATAGGGTGTCTTGATTGGTGTTTCCGTATGGAGGCGTTGATGGACATTTTTAGAGAGATCGGGAATTAGCACCGGGAAATCGGGTTAGCACCGGGTCCTCCCACAGGTTAGCCTAATTGGCGATCCCAAATTGCCCGTAGTGTGTGAATGACAACCGGGCGACAAGCTGGCAACATGACTAGGGGTGCTCCGATTGATCGGTCGCCGGTCATAATCGGCCGATAATAGCTTTGGGAAGTTTGATCGGCGGTCTCTATAATGGCCGATATGGAAAAGCCGATCAGATGACGCAAAACCCGCGGGACAATTTTTTTTGCATGCTGCTAAAATGGCTTCACCGGTCTGGCAATTCTACGTGTTGTGTGAAAAAGACAATACATTAGCAATCTGCAACCTGTGTAACAAGACAATTCCACGAGGCGGGAAGCAGCCAAAGCATTTTAACACCACGAACCTCATCAGACATTTGAAGGTTCGTCACGTAAAGGAACACGAGCAGTTTTCAAAGTTGTCTAGCGCTAAGAGAGCGGGTGAGCTCAGCAACTCGCGCACCGCCGCTCACTCAGCTGGCGGTATTTCCCCTCTCATATACGCGGTTTCGCTCGGTGGCCGTAAGTACGGCGCATCATGATTCAACGCGAGTTTTAGCGCTGTGATTACGTTTCCATCTTTCTGCGCGAAAAATTTAACGTGTTTAATTAAACTAAGCATTAAATTACACTAAACATGTTTAATTTTTTTGGCGGACCTTGCAGAACTTCCGGCGACTCGCGTCCTACTTGTCTGTTGTTTTATTTAATTTTAAACACTCTACAGGGAAGTTGTATTTGTCAAGCTCTACGCTGTTCCCAATTACTAACCAAGCACAGGCTGCTAAGTTGACGTGTTGCACATGTTGCTTGCCAATAAATACAGTCATTCATAATAAACAATGCTACATGATAAGGCTTCAAGTCGACCCTGTAATCGGTGATCGGTATCGGCTGATACAGCTTCTAGTGGTCGGAGATCGGGGAATCCAAAAATCCTGATCGGAGCATCCCTAAACACGACCCCTTAAGTAACTGCAACAGAAACGAGAGCTATACAGTATCTCAGTTTTAAGAATGAACCACGGCCTGGTCTGGTAAAGCTCGATTTCTGTCGATGATAAGGATCAGAATTCAGCGTCAACTGCAGAAATCCATGGATCCAAGCAGCCTCAGGTGAATCTTCAGACTGGTGGAGGTGGCGGAACGCTGTGTGTTACGGGCACGCATTACGACGCACTGTTTGAATGCCCTTCAGGAGTACAATCTACCCGTTTTAAATGATGTCACCAAGCCATCTCAATCCTCTTCCGTGAGCATGACAAGTGCTCCTTCACAGTCCCCAGGTCTGAATCCAGTAGTCTAGTGTTTAGGGATGTGGTGATTAGAGAATGTGATCGCGTCAATGCAGGAGGACACACAGTGTATACATAACTGTTTATTCCATATGACATGGAAATGGTGTCTGGCTACTAAGAACAGAGGCACTTCATTATGCACCTCTCACACACACACACACACACACACACACACACACACACACACACACACACACACACACACACACAAACACAAAGTAAACCCTGCATCATAAAGAGTCCTCATTTATCTCCCTTCAACTCCAAAGTAAAGCTGGAAGATTTGGCCGCAGCCTCGCTCGCTGAGGAACTGGAAGAGCTGCCCGAGGTCCATGTGGTTCCCTCTGTTCCCGTGAGGATCGAACGCGGCCTCCTCGAAGCCGTCGAACCGCCGCATCGGCTCTGTAGCGTTCTGGCCGTCCGGGTCCAGCGGGTAATCCTCTCTATGACGGATCATGATGCGCTTCCATGTCAGGACCTTCACTCTGCACAAACAAGCGAAACATAGAGATCTGGCCAACAGTGAATTCTGGGTAAGTTATGAAGTCTAACATTGAGTCTAAGAGCACGCTGGAAAACATTGAGGTGACCTTCTCACAATCACACACACACACACACACACACACACTCACCTGGCCCAGAATTCCTCACAGGCGGCCTGTAGACCCTCCACACACACGACCCCCGGCTTCCCGGGCATACTGAAGCCGGTCAGATGGAGCTCTTTGGCCCACTCTAGGATGTTCTTCCTTTTGGTCTTGTTGTAGATATGATGGCTGTAGATCCATAACCGGGTGAAGATCTCAGCGCTCGGTGTTTCCGTTGCTCCTTTTGCAACATCGTCAGCACCGTCGTTCTTCTCGAGGTATTCGTGCGTGTGATCTCTGAGCCAATCGACGGCAGACAGCACACACACTTCACCAGCAGTGCAGCTCTCGCGCAGGTACGAGCGCAAGTCGGAGACCAGGCAGACGTGCTGCGCCCGGCTCAACTCGCCACATCTGCGACAATAAACCTCACAATGCACTTTCTTACGTTAACAATCTTAAATGTCAGTAAAACACAATATATATATATCAAAAAAACAGTAGCGCATGTATCTTCTCTACATGCGTGTGTGGAAGCAAAGGATAAAATCAGACAAAGATTTCGAGAGACATGATATGATCAGGGAAGGATGCAGTTGACGTTTTCAAGGAAGGCTGGACTGGAGGATGGGTTCCCTATTGAGTCTGGTTCCTCTCAATGTTTCTTCCAATTCGACATCAGCTTGCTCACCAGGGACAATCTGATCATTTTGCTTCATACATATTTTCTTGCACATTTCACACTAATTTCCCTTATTTTCTTTTGATTCTGTCAAGCAGCTTTGCGAAAATAACTATTGTTAAAAGTGCCATGCAAATAAAAAACGAAAAATCTGCTTTAAGAGGCCAGGAAGATGAGGGAGAATGAAACCTACAGTTGGTGATAATGCAACCTGCTGGATTCCAACTACCGTTAAACAACAAACAGTACAGTAATCAAAATCACTACGGTATAACAAACCAATATTAACGATTTTATACCTGACTACGATCTCGGGCAGAACCTTCGGATAGTCAGATGGATACGTGCACGAGAGTGAAACATCCACCTGCAAGAGAAGTGAGATCAAAGTCATAAGACGTAAACAACAAACTCAATCCACAAACGACAAAAACGCAGCACTGAGGAACATATCAGTGCCAGCGTCATCGAACATGACGTTTTCTACAACGTGTTTCAGGATGGACCTTATTGGTTTATCTCTACTGAAGCGTGTTTTTGTTCACCCCGGAGTGTGTCCGGATCTTGACGCAGAGTTCAGGTCTGGTGCTTGGTGGACACTCATCCGTTCCTTCCACATACGCCCTGAGCTCTGCGTACGCCACCGGCTCCACCTCCAGCTCCTCCTGGCTGGGGAACATGCTCAGCAGCAGCTCCAGTTCAGCCAGCTGGGCCTCGGCGGACTCAGTCCGAGCCATTCGCCCTCTGATACTCAGTCTGATCTAATCTGATCTCTTACTGCTGATGTGGCACAGAGACGAGAACTAAGCACCACTAGCATGCTCTGTCATAGAACTCTGATTCCACATGTACAACATGAACACACACTAGCATCTCTAAATAACTCCCTCAATCCAACCAAATACTACACAACTTTTAAAATGCTTTAGGATTTAGTAATCACGTTTGCTTTACGCATGCGCAGTGTGTATTAACCGAGCTACTTCCGGGTATTTTACTTTTTAAATATATAAAATATTAAAGTATCGCTTCAATTATTAAACTCTTAACTTATTTAAAAGTTTTGAATATCAAATAAAATATAGTCTGTTTTTTAAATAAGCTAGTTAAAGGGTATTTAATACATTTTCACGCGCGAGCTCAGCTTAACTGTGTGAAATATTAGCATCCGGTAAGAACACCAGGTAACAACACCACTTCCGGTTTTACAAAAAATAAAACGCTACGTTTTAAACTAACACCAGATAATGAGGGTAATTTTATTAAATATATCGAATATATTTTATATTTTCATATATTTTTTTTAAAGTTTTTCATTTAGAGCTACATGCGAAATATTTAATTATTAGCCTCAACTAACGCACATCCTTATATGTGGCTGTGGCAAACGTGGCTACTTCTGGTCCACAGGAATAAAGGGAATAAAAGAAGAATATTATTAGAAACATACTACACATTTCGTAAATATATGGAAATGTAGAATTGTATTTAGATTATTATTTTTTTGCAATTTTTTTCACTTCGTGTGAAACGATTTCGTGTTAGCAATGCTATTTCCGGTTACAACCAAAACGACGTTAATAAAAAAAATAATTCATACTTTTTTCCTACTTCTAAAAAACACAAAATATAAATTAGAAAAATGAGAAAATTTGTCAGGGAAAAAAAACTAATTTGATGTTTCCCGGAAGTAATAAACAAATTGGGTTGCGTATTAAATAGAGTAGTTCGAGTGATAAAGTGCACTGCGAGTAGGCCATTTAAGCTCTCAAAGTTCTACGCTATGGAGGGCGCCTAGGTAGGAAATTATGACGTATTTCGTCATGCGCCGGAGTAAGCGTGTAGTTCAGGATCTATCGCTACACCGGTGATTAAAATGCGTTCTGTTAATAAAATGGATTTTTGTTAGTTTAAATAGAATAAAAACTCTGGATTTGGCTACTTTGAGATTATAAATTCTATGAAAATAAAATACTGGGATTACAAACTGTAAACTTTACAGCTGCTAGCTAGCGAGGTAAGGATGACGTTAGCATTGGCTTTTAAATATAAATAAAGCTTAAAATTAAATAAAGCTTAAATTCGAATTGTGTGAAAAATAAATATGTGCGGATTAAAATTAGAAAGCACTTTACCTTTGCTTGTCAAATAGAATAATCTTACCTTTGAGCTAATAAATCATGTATACGAATAGTTTCAATAATATAACATTTTTATTTATAAATACAAATTCAGAAACATTATTTTAAGGTTTTAGTTTTGGACCATGTTATTATTTATTAACCGTAAACATGTGACCTGCGTAAAGCTTTTTAACTTACATTTATTTATTCATGCAATATTTGCATTATTACTGATTAATGACGTCATTGCGACGTACGTCATACATTTTCATGACATAGTGACGTCACATCCGTCTAACAATGGGGAAGAAACGAACCAAAGACAGAACCAGGAGTCCTACAGAGGACAGCTCTGCAGACCTGACAGGTGAGTGACACGGGTACATCATGCTTGTATGTCCTGAATCAGGTCATGTGATCCTGGCGTGATTTTGTGTTTGAGTTTAGGTGTGACATGTACACACATCCGTAAAGGAACGGACCCTAGCTGGATGAGGAAGACCAGTCTGGATAAGAGCTGGGACACGTGTGAGGTGTGTGAGCAGAAGGACGAGACCGAAGACGGACAGGACGCGCCGGCGATATGGATGTGTCTCAAATGCGGACACAGAGTGAGTGATGACGTGTGCGTGAGTGCGCGCACTAGTGTGTAGCGTAGTGAGCAGGTGGCTCCCTATTACGAGGGTGAGTCAAAATGATCCGGTTATATTAAAACTTCTGTTGGTCTTTTCAGCGGTTTCCCTTCAAGGCTCCTGTCTCCCCAGTCACTGCTGTGCAGGTGTGATGAACGTGTGCGTGGCGAGCAAAAATGGATGCTGCACATGTGATTTGCACGAAAGAGGAGGAGCGTGCAGCGTTTTGTATTTTGTCATTTATGGGTGTACCTGGTTTAACTGGAGAATCATTACTGGTGACGAGGCACGGATTCGTCACTACGAGCCTGAGAGTAAACGGCAGAGTATGGAACGGAAACATCCTCAAACACAGACCGAGAAAAAGTTCAAAAGTCGACCATGAGGTGGAAATTCACCAGAGCTTACAGTTTTCTGGGATTCCCAAAGGCAAAAATATTGGAACATTATCAGGAAAAAGGTTCGACCATCAACAGTGCTCGTTACAGTCAGACGCTTATTGAAGAGCTGAAGCCTAAACTTCGGATTAGACACTGAGGACCGATATCCAAGTGCGTCGCGATCTTGTATGTTGATGCACGCCCACACAGTCGACACTCTGCAGAAACTTTGTTTTGCAGTGTTAAAGCATCCTCCTTATAGTCCTGATCTCTCTCCATCTGACTTTCACCTGTGTGGTCCTCTGAAAGCAGAATTACAGGGATGAAGAGTCACTACTGATGAATTTGTGGCTCGCAGCTCAGCCTAAAAAAAATTTTCTTCATGAGGGAATACGAAAGCTTGATCACAGATGGCCGAAATATATCTAAAAGCAAGGAGATTATGTCGAAAAATTATGTATTTGTCTTTTCTAATAAGATAAATAAATAAAAAATTGTGGATCATTTTTGACTTACCCTCGTGTATATTCTAATTTCTGTTTTTGTATGGAAAAGAGAGTTTCCTAGATGTTGATACTGATTCCTAATTGCTACTCATAGTACGTCTAGAGTAGTTCACTACATAGGGTGCTCTCAACATTATTTCACACTTTTGACAGGAATAGGGTTCAGTAGCTCTTATTATGTACCCTATGGGTACTGTATATGTGTGAATATATATATATACACGCACACATTTCTCCATTTTCTCTCTCTCATATATATATATAGAGAGAAAAATGGAGACGGGAGCTAGTGAAAAGTGGCATCTTGTGCCTTTTAATTTAAACAAAAATCCAAACATTAATAACAAAATACACAGATGCTGGCATTTTATACACATTTTATGTAGTGTACTTGATGAATTGGAGGGACACCTATTGGACATCTAGTGCACTACCAATCCAGTAGAAATGAATTAGAACACACTTATTGTGAGTATTAAGCCAATTCTGAACATCATTAGTAGCACTTTGTACGTTTATGTAACAGAATGTAGCACATGAATCCAAAGCGCTCCCTGGTATTTAATGTAGTTTCATGTAATTTGTATGAATTTATTATAATCCATTTTTTATACATACAAAAATATAATTTTGTTCAGGGTTGTGGGAGGTACTCGGAGAACCAACACGCTGTTAAGCACTACGAGACGCCACGGTCCGATCCGCACTGCCTAGTGCTCAGCCTGGACAACTGGAGTGTGTGGTAAGAGCAGTGAAGAATTTCACACACACACACAATTTACTACAATATTTAATTTACAATGTTATTATTTTTTTTAATTGCCAGGTTTTTACACATAAATCTAGCTAGCATCAATGTTTGCGTACTCTGTAACTAGAACTTAGCATTGTTCGTAATTGAACGAAATTGAACGCAAATTGCTTTTCACATCTAAAAATGTGTTTGATATGAGTAATACTGTCCAAATATTCAGCCGGAAAAAAAAGAAACATTTTTTTTTAGCTTTAGCTACGAATTTGAAAAAAACTATGTTTTTATGCATAAATTTTAGTGAGGTAACAAAAGCTAGCAATTACATAGTTTTATGATTTAATAATTTTTTAAAATTTATTTACAATTTACGATTGTCTAGTTAATTTAATCCAACCTTTTAGTTTTATCTTATATTTTCTATATACTGTAAATTCTAAGGATGTTTTTCTGTATTTCAGCTAGAGGATTTTGTATTACTTTGTTAACTTGTTAGAAATTTATGATAAGCCGTCATTTTACTGCGACTACCTGTAGTTACCAACTAGAAATATTTTGAAGCGAGGAATCTAGCAATTTTAAAATGTTTGCAATTTTCAACTTTTTACAATTTTTTTTTATGTTAGATTTTGTTCTGCTATACTCCAAGAATTGTCTTGTGTTTTAATTATTAACTGCAATTGTCCTAATAATTATAAGCCCTTAAATTGTACACATTGAACAAAATCAAGTTTTAAATTACTATCCATAATTAGTATCTAACAGCTTTCAAATTGATTCAGTTAGAATCTTCTGGATATTTTACAGAAATTTATGCATGAAAGACGAAACAAACCATGTGTTTTTTTTTTGTTGTTGTTTTTTTTTTTTTTTCTTACTGTTAAGGTGTTACATCTGTGATGACAACATCTACTACTCTAAAACGGGACAGCTGGCTCAGCTCATTTCCAGTATTAAGAAACAAGTACTCGGAGAATCCAGACAAAAAGCTGCCACAAGGAGTGAGTGTTTGTACTTTACTTAAGTATTCGTTGAATTTGCAGTTCAAACTAAACTTGAAAATAGCTGAAAATGTAATGTAAGTAATTCTAAAGAGGATGTTGTCCTAAATAAGGGTAACAGTTACAAGCTTTGTCAGAAACAGTATGCTAGTTTAGAATCAGAATAAACCGTATTTAATCGTAGTTAATAACCATAGATGTTACATATTATAGTTAGTGTACAATAAGATCCTTTTAAAATATTTAATGATCAAGCATGAACATAATGTCATTTCCAAAAGAATAAAAAAAAAACAACAAGAATGTGGAAATGTGGGGACCTTTTTATATTTCTGACTTTACAAAGAATCAGTGTAGGTCTCTTGAAATACACATACTTTGAAATGTCATGTCCTTTTTTTTTTCTTTCTTTTTTTCAAAAAAAAATGAAGCTCTTTTCAAATTTACAAAGAATCAGAAAGTAGAAACTTAAGGATGTGGGAACATTGTGCCCGTCAAACCTTGTTCCCCAAACTAATGGTCCTGGGAGATCCTTTTTTTTTTTTTTTTTGTTTGCAGGACCATGCCTCTAAGGTCCATAGAGTTGACCCAGTAACATTTGCGCTTTCAATATGGCCGCCATTTGACAGAGTTATTCCTGAGGTATTCACCTCTGGTAACGTTCACGTTCTGTGCAACTCGGCAAGTGGAGTGAATCTAGAGATTCTGAACCCCTTCTTGTTTTACGGCATCCCTGTTGGCATGACCAGTTGCTTATAGTTGCTTTTGTACCCTGCAACTTGCAGTTTACAGTTAAATTTCCTCATAAATCAAATTCCTATAGAACACGTTGTAGAATCTAGCATATGTTTATATATTAGCATAAATGTTTTGCTAGCTAAATTTCCCTCGTTTTTAAACTTGCTTGTCTCAATTTAGCTGCAAAAGAAGAAAAGGACACTTCAAGTGACGCAGTGCAGGAAACCGAGGGTGAAAAAGAGGAGGAAAAGAAAGAAGAGCCGAAAGAAAACAAGAAGTGTGTGAAGCAAAATGGAGAAGAAACACGACCCACTACTGTGCCCGTGCACGGACTCAGCAACCTCGGCAATACCTGTTTCTTCAATGCTGTCCTGCAGGTTCGCAGACTTTTATCTTATACTTTATATGTTTGTTTATAATATTTACCACAGTTGAATCTCATGCAGTGTGGTAGTAGGTCCTTTAATCAATCAGAGTGCTTATGCTAAGGCTGTACTGTAGCATGCAGTATGCTAACAAGAAAACTTATCACAAGAGCACTATATTACACATTCCACTATGGTACTAGAGATACCATTGCTAATGACTTGGTAACACTTGTCTGTACTAGATCTCATGCTATGTTTGCTTAATGCTAACTCCTACATTCCACTTATTAAAATCCTGTCAGACGGAGACATGTTAAAATGTCCAACTTGTCTGTTTTAGAATCTGTCCCAGACATGGCTGCTGCGTCAACTACTTGGTGACTTCAGGGACGAAGAGAAGAGTATGTTGATCAAACCATCGTCATCCTCCGAATTGGTGAGTCCCACATATGTTATGAATCAAATTAATTGTTTTTGTTAACATTTATCAAATTTCAAAAAACCATGTGGGGTTGAATATCTGTCACATTTAAATGAAAGTTTTTAGGGGTCACTGAGAACATTTGTAGCCTGGAAATGTAGCTTCCTTAAAATATAGCTGCCTAAAAATATAGGGAGAGTAGGGGTCCCAAAAATACAGGATCCTGGAAATGTAGTGTCTTAGTCTTAGAATGTTCTATTAGTGAAGTATCCTAAAAGTGTGGGGTCCCAGAAAAGTAGTGTTCTAAAAAATGTCAGGTCCCTGGAAATGTACGGTCCTAAAAATGGAGGGTCCTAGAGATCCAGTGTTCTCAAAATGTAGTGTCCTGAAAAAGTAGGTTTCTGGACAAGTTGGCTTCCTGGAAATGTAGGGTCCTGAAAATGAAGGGTGGGTTGTACTAGGAATGTTGTGTCATGGATGTGTTGGCTCCTTGAAAAGTAGGGACCAAGAGATCCAGGGTCCTTCAAAAATAGGGTCCTAAATATGTAGGGTCCTGGGAAATTAGGTTCTTGCAGTATAAATATATTGTCCTGGAAGTGGAGGGTACTTGAAAAGGGTCCTAGAGATGTGGGGTCCTAAACATGTAGTGTCGTATGTAGAAAAGTAGGGCTAGAAACACACAGCTGTTCAAAATATTATAAAATTACAAAATTGTAAATCTGTCAGCGAATCCAACTGTAATTTTTTCCACATCAGAAATCTTTGAGATCATTGTTGCTAGGCAACTTTGTGTTTTGAGTTTTCAGTTTTTTCTTACAGACAACATAAAGCTACAATGAAAAAGAGACAAAACTGTCAGAAATCATTGATATTTACCTCAGAACATTCGCTGTGTGATTAGCATTAGCATTAGCCACTACTTAAAATTCTAATGACAGAAAATTCCACCACAAAAAAAGGTGAAATTTAGGTACACAGTTAGAGGAAATGAATGAATACAGGCAATATGGTACTGTAAAGAAAGACTATTTTTAAGGGAATATTATTCATGCTATGAATATTATTCTAGTTATATTTTTATGGCCGTCTGCTTATATTATCCTTATATTTATGTCTGGTATTTGGGGGATGGGAAGTTTGTGTTTGTGTTTTTTTGTTGTTGTTGTTGTTTGCTTGTTTGCTGTGCTGTTTTTTTCTCTCTTTCTCTCTTTTTCTCTGTATAGTTCGAAAAAAAAATTTTAATCTTTGATAAAAAGGTGAAATTAAGAAATGAAAATATTCCTTTAATATTTAAAGGGGAAAAAAAATCTTTCCTTTTTTTTTCATTCATTCTGCACTGTGCTACTTATGAACGGCCTGCTAATAGTTGAATTAGCCAGACAGGGAAAATCACTAACGTTTGGTACATGTAAATATTTTCTTTCCTCAGGATCCTTTGCAGGTTCAGTTGCCGAGACCCGGCTCGCTCACCCTGGCCATGTGTCAGCTGTTAAACGAAATCCAGGAGACCAAAAAAGGCGTGGTGACCCCGCGTGAGCTCTTCACACAAGTGTGTAAAAAGTACGGCTTGGAGAAACTAGCATCTAGTTACCTTTAGCATGGGTAAATGGGTCTAGTTTATGGATATAGCTTGATTTTCCTGTGTGTATGTGTGTCTGTCCAGGGCAGCAAGATTCAAAGGCTTCCAGCAGCAGGACAGTCAGGAGCTACTGCGCTACCTGCTGGACGGAATGAGGGCTGAGGAAAGCAATGTACGTTTCCTAACAAAAAACATTTTCAATTAGCTTAAGTGACGTTTCTTATTTGAGATCACATTTTCCTTAATAGCAAGTTAGCATACAGTGATATTAGCATGGTACTTGCATACCGTCAGAATATAGATTGAGAATTTCTTTAATAAAAAATTTTAGCTAATAGCTTTACTAGCAAGACTTACACACTTCCCTACACTGTAAATGCTAGAGCTAACATGTAATCCACAGAGGATGACCGCTGGAATCTTGAATGCGCTTAAAAGTGCAGGCAAAAACTCAGAGGCAGAGCAAAAGAAACTAGTGAAAGGTGAGCTATGCTAATTATTACAAAGCATAACTTTTGTAGGTACATAGCAAACAATATGTAACGAAAAATATATGTGACTTGCGCATACTTAAAAAAAAAATTTTTTTTTTCATTTCTCAGAATACGAGAGCAACGGGGGAACGAAGAGTTTTGTGGAACACGTGTTTGGAGGAGAGTTGACCAGCACTGTAATGTGTACAGAGTGCAAAACGGTTTCCGTGGTTACCGAGATGTTTCTCGACCTCTCGCTACCCGTGGCTGATGAGGTAAACAACTGAAACAAGTAACTGTTGTAATTATGTTTGTGATTTTTTTTTTATCTAACACTAGCTGTTTTATTTAACATTTAGTTTACTACTACTATTCATAAAGCTAGCAAAATAATTAGCTCATCCAAACACAACGGCTCAGGGATAGCAACGTAGCAAAATACTAACGTTTATTATGTTTAGTCTTACAGGAAAAAGAAGGGTGGCGGTCAGCAGAAGAAGAGCGAAAGCATTGAAAGTGGGCGGGACTTCGAGACCCCACTGACCAATGGCAACGAAGATATGCCGACAGGCACGGGGAGCAAGTACCAGCAAAAGAAAGCAAAGAAGCAAGCGAAGAAACAGGCGAAGGTACTCAAGTTATAGGACACACCCATTTCACTTAATCAGACACATGCCTTTTAATTCCAGACACGCCCTTTCATACACCCACTAAACTCTGTATATTAACCTTCCTGTATTTACAGACCCAGCGGCGTCAGCAAAAGCAAGGCGCAAAGCTCACGCTGGATGTCCTGACCAATCAGAACAAAGACGCCTCTCCGGAAGCCCCGCCTCCAAGCACAAACGAGGCTGAAACCGAAGGTGGCACTCACGAGCTTGTTACCCAATCGGAGCCTACGGAACAGAATCAGGAGATGCCTGCGGAGGAGGATGAGGAGGAGGTCGAGGATGATGAAGAGCCACAGAACTCCGCTTCCAACAGATTCAGCAGCCTATCAGAGGAGGGAACAGAAAAACAGGAAGTGGAAGAGGAGGATGACCACGAAGAGGCGAAGCTAACCAAAAGCGTGAGAGCACTCTCGATCTCCGAGGAACACCGAAGCAAAGAGACGGATTCGGGGGCGGGGTCAGATACGGAGACAGAGGCGGAGCCAGGGTTCATGGTGGTGAACACGGACCCAAAGGCTGCGTTCTTGACTCTGTCCACAAGGGCGGCACCGGAGGGCTCGGAGAGCTCGGTGGAGTCGTCCCTCTATCAGTTCACACAGGTAGAGCAGTTGACGCACACCAACAGCCTACTGTGTGTGACCTGCAGCCGGAAAGGTGCGCACAGTACACACGCACACACATGCACACACGCAAAGTGAATCCAAATCAACACTGATTCTACATGTATGATTATCTCCTATTTAACTGACTGTGTGTCTGTGTGTCTGTGTGTCTGTGTGTTTGTGTGTGTGTGTGTGTGTGTGTGTGTGTGTGTGAAACAGGCGGTAAGAAGAAGGTGTACACCGAGGCAATGAAGCAGATGCTGATCTCATTCCCTCCTCCTGTACTCACTCTGCATCTAAAGAGGTTCCAGCAGGTAACACACACACACACACTGAAATAGAAAGAATTTAATAGAATCAGTCTTTATTTGAATTTAATTTGTGTATGTGTATGTAGACGGGCTACAGTGTGTGTAAAGTCAACAGGCACGTACAGTTTCCTCAGGTGCTGGATCTCGGTCCGTTCTGCTCCGCCAAATGCAAGGTGTGTGTATTGACCTATTTGTCGCATACTCTCTCTGATGATGTTTCAAATCCTTACCTTTATAAAAGTCGTCTCCGTCATTTTAACGTGTGTGTGTGTGTGTGTGTGTGTTCAGGGCGTGGAGGAAGGACAGACTGAACTCCTTTACTCTCTGTATGGAATTGTGGAGCACAGCGGCACCATGCGCTCGGGTCATTACACGGCATTCGTTAAGACCCGACCTCACACACACACTAACAGCGGTTTGCTAAACGGAGCGGCGGGTAAGTCGTTTATTTGGGCAAGTGAAATGGCCGGAGCTTTCACAGGAAACGAGGCATACTGTGTTTAGAAATTATCACGAACAAATCGATTTGGTTACACTGAATAGCCCGAGATGTGTGTCAGTCACACACACACACACACACACGCAATCAGGTGTGATGTAATGTAAGCCCTCCCACAATGCTTGTCCAATCAGAATGTTACCTACCTTCTAGCAAACCAAACCGCTGAGTATAAGTATGCATTAAATACGTACTCTAAGCTAGAGCAGTCACATGCGCAGGAACTGCACAATTAATTTTTCCTGATGTACCGTATGTATGTAACACGTATGTTAGTGTTTTAGGTCAGGCAGTAATCAAGATCGAATCTTGTTTGATGCAGGTGACGAGGCGCCCTCTAAAGGCTCCTGGTTCTACATCAGCGACAGCAACGTGCAGCCTGTCACAGAGGCGCGAGTACAGACTTCCCAAGCCTACCTGCTCTTCTACGAGAGAATCTCTTAAAATCCAACACGTCCACACTGTCCTGAAGAACGCTCTCGCATAAAACTGCTGCTTTCTAACAGATCAAACGAATACTGTAATTAACTGACAACCATGGACTGGAAATCACATCGCTATGCTGATGAGGAAAGGGTTGTTCTGATAAATTGGGGATTTCTGTAGGATTCATTTCTGTCAAAGGGAATTTTACGTTAACGCACTGCGGAAATCATAAATGCACATTTGGTTTCATGAACCTTCAACTAACTGCTGTCCAAATATTAATCAACTTTGCTGTATGTTTGTAACCACACACTAGCATCAGTAATGTTTATATTTGGTTGGTTGGTTTTAGCTCCACCCATTTTAGCCATCAAGTTACTCCTTGCTTCCTCAAAACATTTTGAACATCTCACTCATCATCTATACCGCTTTCTCCTGTATACAGAGTCGCGGGGGGGCCAGATCCTATCCCAGGAGACTCTGGGCATAAGGCGGGGTTTAAAATGTTGCCCTAACGTGGTGCCAATCCATCGCTGGGCAACATTTTGAATAATGAAGGTTAAAAATCTAAGTATGTGTTTGCAATAAAAAATGCTGTTGTGTTGCATCTGATTCCTTTTAACAGGGGATTCTGTATAACTTTTTTCTTTTTTCATTTCTAACCGAAGCAATATCATGTAATGAGTAAATAAATAAATAAATAACTCTGTTGAGCAGAACATCTGACTTGCCTATAAATACAATGTTCTTTTTTTAAAGAATATTTAATTTCTTGCAATTTTGTATGATGAAAATAATTGACTAATAAAATGGATTCATGGACACACTGCTTCAATATCTTGTCTATAAGTTTGTCTTTCATATATTATAAAATATAAAATATAAAAATATATATTATAAAATATAAACTATAAAAGTATTAAAAATATGTATAAAGTATTGTTTTATATTAAATACTATTATAAGCTATTGTACATTACATATATACAAATAATTGTTCAATATAATGCCTTATTATTATTATTGATCTTATATTACAAAATTATTGTATATTATAAAATATGAAGTATTATACAACTATTATATATGTAAAATATAAAGTATTACATATTTTTATATCTAATTTTATAAACTACTCTAAAATGATTTATTACAAAATATATTATTAAATATGTATTATAAAAATACAAATATATATACTATAAATAAATAAATATATATTTTATAATAGAGTATAAAACTATAAAGTATTATCAAACTGATATAAAATAAAATAAATAATAGAATTTGTTATTATATATCATAGATTATTATTTAAAAAATAATATTAAAATTCAAATTTCAAATTCAAATTTTATTTGTCACATACAAATAAATGTGACATGCTTAGGCGACTGCCCGTGACCTTAAAATAAAAGACTATTAAGACTATTTATAGGAAATAAATATAAAAAGAAAATAGAAGTAGATTTACCTAAGAATAAAATATCTGTACAGTACAAAATACAATAAGAAAAACATAGGGAAAATATAAGAAAAGAAAACCTGGGTGCACAATATAGGAAAAAAAATATATAAGATAAGAAAATATAAGAAACCTATTGTGTACAATATAGAAAAATATAGAATATTGGAATTATTGCTATTAAAAATACAGGATGCACGTGTTGATTTTTTGTCTTGTTTATGATGTAGTAAGTAAAAAAATGGAATAATGTTTTATGTCACGGGTCTGTTAAAAACAATATCTAAAATATTAATTTGTTAATTTCTATATTAATTAAATAAATAATTAATCAAATTATAATAAGCACTACTGTTTTTTTTTTTTGTTTGTTTGTTTGTTTGTTTTGTCTGGTTTTTGTAAAGCCTGTTATTATAGAGGAGTTATTTAAAAGCGCAGGATTCGAATCACTAGTGTCGACTCACTCAAATGAATAATTTTCATCAGCGGCCTGGCTGTACTGCGCATGCGATAACCATCGCTCCTGTGGCACGGGGCTCTCCCGCTTCACGGCGCATGCGCTCAATCCGACATCGCACCGGTGCAATTAGCCGTTAGCAGCAGCGATGCCGACCATCGGCGTTAAACGGGACCTTCTTTTCCAGGCTCTGGGCAGAACATACAGTGAGTCTGTTTAATATTATTAAATATCCCACCAATTGGTTAGTAAAACGCCAATATAACGGGTATTAAGTCCAGTCAGACGTTACGCTGGGTTGAATGAGAAAGTGCTAGCACGGCTAACTAGCTGTCATTTAAAGACATTTGCGTGGTTCTTGTGTTGAAGTAAAAGTGACGTGACTTAAAACACAAGGACTTTGTGTAGATTTCCGGCAACTTTGAGGCTGAATTTAGAAAATGAGAATATTTTAAAAAGCTTTTTGAGCTGCGTGTTGAGGCGATTGCATCAGATCATCCGCGATCTAATAGTAAACATATAAGCTAATGTCACGTGATGATTTATTAAATATAAGCATGTGTGAAAGCAATGTGTACTTTTTATACTTCAGGTTGTTTTGAAAAAAGTCCATTTTATCTTCATTTGGGAAATAAGCGTTACCGGTAGCGAGTCTGGATAGTGACGTCATCACCGTGCGCCAAGTACAGGCATGGACTCAGCACAGGATCATTACTGATATTAAGATTATAATGTTGTTATTAAAAATTATAAATATTGTTAGTATTTATTTATTTATAATATATTTTGCCCTGATCTTTTGTAACTTTTATTATTCTTTTTTCTTTTACTCTGAGTAAAAAGTTTAATAAACTATATTAAATATAGACCCTTCCTTATAGCATTAGTTTTCTCACTGAAAAAGCAAGTACAGCACTTAAACAATACAAGAAAACTTTAAAAACAAGAGTTTTAACATTTAACTGTAGTATTCCCAGGGCATATCTCTGTCATCTACCATAATTATTATTTCTAAACATACTTCGCAAATAATTCACTCCTACCACGCAGGATGAAAATGTGTCAATAATTCAGAGTGCGCCACCTGTAGGATTATAAAGAAACAGAACACATTCTCTGTTACTCTTCGGTTTCCTGATTGAGGTGGTGCACTTTTACAATCTGTCTCTCTCATCTTTTGCAGCTGATGAAGAATTCGATGAGCTCTGCTTCGAGTTTGGCCTCGAGCTGGACGAGATTGTGAGTAATAATCGCTAAACATCATAACTCTTTACAGTAGTGGCATGTCAAGATTTGCATAAATCTATTTACGGTTTGTGTTCTCATCTAACAATGAGCTCTACGAGAGGAGGAAAAAGGTTATGGTGTTTGTTAAATTTGCTGTGTGCATGTGTGTGCATTTTCAGACGTCGGAGAAGGACATAATCAGCCGCGAGCAGGGAGATCAGAAAGCTGAGGGAGCCTCGGATGTGGTACTGTATAAGATCGACGTCCCAGCCAACAGATATGACCTGCTGTGTCTGGAGGGACTCGTCAGGGGACTGCAGGTGTTCAAGGAGAAGTACGACAGACACACGCACATTCAGTGACTCACTGCAATACATCCAAGTCCTTTCTATAGTGGAATTCTTACGCATGACTCTGTGTGGTTGTGGCAACGGCGGAAAGGGGTGCCAATAGTTTTACCTTACTGAAAATGGAAAACTAGATGACATTAAAAGATTAAAAGTAAATGTAAAGTAAATGTAATGTGTGTATAATATGCAGTAATGTCCAGTAATAACCAATGACAACCTGTGTGTGTGTGTGTGTGTGTAGAATAGGGGCACCGCGTTACAAGCGCGTGAGCCCAGCGAACGGAGAGGCGCAGCGGCTCATCATCACCGAGGATGTGAGAGAAACTCTCTTGTTTAAACCCTAGCACGTAACCGGCATCCCATAATGCACTGCAGTATCTTACTTCCTGATCAATCCAGTAGTCTGTCCTCATGATTATTATTATTTGCTTATTTATCTATTTTAATCGTTGTTGCGTTTCCCCTCTCAGACGGCGGGCGTGAGGCCGCACGCGGTGGCTGCGGTGTTACGGAACATCACATTCACGCCGGAGCGCTACGAGAGCTTCATCGAGCTGCAGGAGAAACTGCACCAGAACGTCTGCAGGTGAGTGGAGGAGAGGGAGACGAGCCGCCTCAGACCGTCAGTCGGTCGGTCGGTCAGTCAGTCGGCGCGTGACTTTATTTTCCGCCGCTGATCACGGTGTGTTGTGGAACTGCAGGAAAAGGACGCTGGTTGCCATAGGAACGCACGACCTAGACACCATCTCGGGTCCGTTCACATACACGGCGAAGGCGCCGGAGGAAATCCGGTTCAGACCGCTGAGTCAGAAACAGGAGTACACGGCGACTCAGCTCATGAGCCTCTACAAGGTGAGATCTGATTGGCTCTCGATGATGTCATCTGTGCAAAACCCTGGCTTCTGATTGGCTGTCAGGTGGGATTCCTTTTCATTAATAAAGATGTGTATATGTGTGTGTATTTGTGTAGACGGACAGCCACCTGAGACATTATCTGCACATTATTGAGGACGAGCCGCTTTACCCCGTCATCTACGACAGCAACGGAGTCGTCCTGTCCATGCCGCCCATCATCAACGGTCAGAATACACCTCTCTCTCTCTCTCTCTCTCTCTCTCTCTCTCTCTCTGTCTGTCTCACTCTATTTAAGACTTTCTCACTAATTTGTTGTTCTCACTTCTTCTTCTTCTTCTTCTTCTTCTTCACCTTTCCTTACATGTAGTAAGGTCTCTTCTTTTTTTTCTTGTCCACTCTCTCCTTTTCATCTTTCTTGCTTTAGAGATTCAAGATTCAAAGGTGCTTTATTGGCATGACCCATATTTACATTTGTATTGACAAAGTACAGAAATAAGCGGCAATAAAATAACAGTAAAAGATAGTTTAAAAAAAAAAAAACAGAATAATATAGAAGGAGGAAAGACAAATAGATGTATATAAAATGAGAGCACAGACATTTAAAGTCAAAGATAAAATGACTCTATAATGAATAAAATAACATTATTAAAAAGCATACATGTACATTGTAATGATGATGATGATCGTAATGATAAAAGTAATTATAATATTTATATAATGATATAATTACTATTATATAATTAAATATACATAATTATTTCTCTCTCTCTCGTTTCATCATTCTTCCCTCTTAAATCTCCCCCACTCCTCTTTTCATCACTGATCTCCCCCCTCCCCCCCCCCCCCCCCCCTCTCTCTCTAACACACTCATTGTGTATATTAAAATGTTGTTTTAATGTCGTGTGTCTCCTGCAGGTGATCACAGCAAAATTTCTGTTAACACACGGAACGTGTTTATCGAGTGCACGGCCACGGACCTCACCAAGGTAGGAGTGTGTGTTACTGGACGTGCCTGTAAACAGAGGTCATGTGACACTGTTTTGAACGAATGTTATTCAGCCTAGAACGTCGCTTTCCTTTACCATTCAGATGATTGAATCTAAATCGGTGTGTGTGTGTGTGTGTGTGTGTGTGTGTGGTGTGTGTGTGTGTGAGTGTGTGCGTGCTATGCAGGCGAAGATAGTATTGGATAGATCGTGACCATGTTCAGCGAGTACTGCCGACGAGCCGTTCACGTAAGTGGAAACAGTCCCCATGTTTGCACAAGTATTCACCCCACACCATGTATTGACATAATTCCCCCAGTCATGATACAGTCATAAATGTACACACACGTAAGCACTGTGTACTTGAAATTGCGCTCTCTGATCTCTCTCTTTCTCTCTCAGGGTTGAGGAGGCGGAGGTTGTGTATCCTGATGGCCGGATGTTCTCCTATCCTGTATGTCTAACGCTTAATTCAAAATTTTTATGTAAATCTGGCAAGAGATCATTGTTATAGCTTTTGGCCTTAATATAGTTTGGAGTTTGTTCTCTTAAAAAAAATAAATAAATCTTTTTTGAGGTTAAACACGTATGCCATGACATGATCACATGTTTTCTTTCCTCTAGTTTAATTTATAAAGCTCTCTTTAAGTTGCGTGTTCTTCTGTTGACCTTCGACCTTTTGACCCACAGGAGCTGGCCTACAGGACAGAAATCCTCTCAGCGGACTTCATCAACCACAGAGTCGGCATAAAGTGAGACGTTTTATGCCTTTTTTTTTTTTTTTTTTTTTTACATTTCTAACGGAGATGAAATGGTCGATCGGTCAGAATTGTTTGATTGATCAGATATAAACGATTCTGTATCGAGCGCAGAAGTTTCCAAGTGACGCAAGAGAAACACATTTTTAATTGAGATTTGAGAGTTTTGGAAGTGTTCGAGAAGATAAACCATCTCCGTGCACACTATGCACACTGCTCAGTTTAAAGTTAAACTCTTGTATTTGAAGTTAGTTTGTATTTGTTTAAATGCTGCGCTTTGGTTTTTTAAGTGAGAAAAGCTAATGTTATAAGTAACAGGCTACATGTAATTAATTATAGAGGAATTAATTAAATTAATAAATTGCATTAAATGAAAACTTTTTTTTTAAGTTTAAAATTGGTGCAAAAAATTCCAAGCCATATGTATTATATTTATATCTATTAATACTGGAAGATAAAGTCTACCAAGTTACATATTGTAGTTTATGTAACGCCACACTGACTCCAAAATAATTTTATAGGTTAACATGTTGCAGTTCCTCTATAATCCTGCAGGTGGTGGTCTTCTCTATTTACACATTGGCATCCTGTGAGGCAGGATTAAATTATTTGCCAAATTCGTTCAGGACTGCAAGAAAATGTTTTTAAATGTGATAAAATCATATCGGACGGCATCCTGTTGGTGATTCCTATCCCTAATTCTTCTTCCATAAATCGCACTCACTTTTGTCCTTTTCATCACTCGCAGTGAGACAGCCGAGAGCGTCGCGCCCCTCCTGACCGGATGTGTCTAAAGTCGGAGGTCACGGGAGAGGCCGAATCAGATCCGAGTGGACAATATCCCGCCCACCCGCTCCGACATCATCCACGCGGTGTGACCATCATGAGAAGACGCCGCCATGGCGTACGGTTTCAACAACATCACCCAGGACAACGCCAGCGCACATACACGGTGGCCAATCAGGTGCCCGGAATCAGGATGTGGCCGATCAGACGCGATGTAATGGACGTATGCAGAAATTAAAATGACGTGTGTCGTGCTGTGTGTTGTGTGTGTGTGTGTTTTCAACAGCTCCCTCTGAACAAGCTGACTGAGCTCTTGAGGTCGGAATCTGGCAGCAGCGGGATTCACTGAAGCTCTGACTTTTGCCCTGGTATATATACATACACACACACACACACCACACACCACACACACACACACACACACACACACATCACTTTTCTTTTAATGCGTCATTTGTGCTCCTTGCAAATTTGTAAATTGTATAGCGTTCCATTAGAATAATCAACGTGCAGCGGCCGTGTTGGTAACAAATCCCATTACGTCTCTGATAATCATCGAGAATGAGACGAACGCACTGACATCACTTTTCTCGATCATAGAACGAGTTCCTGAAATTTCTTCTCATTCCTCCTCCTCTCCGTCTCTCCGTTTCAGTGTTCTCGAGAGGACATCGCAGACAAACTGGGAAAGGACATCGCAGAGACGAGAGCCGTACACATCTCCAACCCTAAAACTGCAGAATTCCAGGTCTCCCTCTCTCTCACACTCACACACACACGCGTGCGCACAGACACAAACGGCTGTTAATTGCAGAGCTTGTATCAGTAATGTCGCCATGGCGTCAGTGCAGCTGTTCTCAGTTCCACACGGATAATATGAGCACTTCAGTGTGTCAATATTTAATTCACTTCTCAAAACAGTTACCTAACCTTTAATCATGGTTTCAGTCATAGTACTGCATTAAAAATGTAATATAGTTGCAAGTGTTATTTACAGCTGTATAGTCATTTGTGTGTGTGTGTGTGTGTGTGTGTGTGTGTGTGTGTGTGTGTGTGTGTAGGTGGCAAGGACTACGCTGCTGCCCGGGCTGTTGAAGACCGTGGCTGCAAACAGGAAGATGGCGCTACCGCTTAAATTGTTCGAGATCTCAGATGTAGTGCTGAAAGACGAAGACAAAGGTGTGTGTGTGTGTGTTTTAAAGAATAATTATTATTTATCGTTTTTTTTGATACAGTGGTGTAGAGAGATGAGCTTGTTTTGTGTGTGTGTGTGTGTGTGTGTGTGTGTGTGTGTGTCAGATGTTGGAGCACGCAACAACAGGCGTCTGTGTGCGGTTTACTACAACAAGACACCCGGCTTCGAAGTGATCCACGGCCTCCTGGACCGGCTCATGCAGCTGCTGG
>CM059218.1:2923477-2995606 GCA_030347435.1 Clarias fuscus | reverse complement strand
AACGGCACATTAATGTGAGACTTTTCGTTCTAACTCGAAGCTCTCGTACCTGGCAGTGGGTTTGTGCGCTCGATGCCAGACTCGGAGCTTACAGCAGGCATCTGAAACAACAAGGAACACACAGACTGTGCATATGGATAAAACAATCTCACTGCAGAATCCAGTAGAACACATGTAATTATAACGACAGGACAGAGATTCGGTTGAACAGAAGAAAAAAAAAAAAAAAAAAAAGGAAAAATAATGGAGGTTAAGTGTTTGCCACAGACGCCACAGCACGATGCGAATAAAATAAGCTTTGTGAGATCAAGACAGGAAATGATGTGCGTATTGAAGAGGACCGTGTAAGAAATCAGCAGAATCAGAACAAAGCGAGATACGGCCAAAGACAAAGCTCAGAATTTCTGTAACAAACGGTAAAAGTTGGAATTTTTATATATACAGCAAGAGGCGTAAATTTAACTGACATTTACAGACGACTTAAAGCACAGACTGGTGATGAGATCTGTGTCTGTGTGAACTGTACACACACTCATTCACCAAACACCGCTTGGAACTCGACTGGGAGTTACTCCCACATCCACCGTGCGGTCCTGACCTCGCTACGAGACATTTGCACATGTTTGGTTTATTAAAGGAGTTCCTGGGAGGCCGGCGTTTCGGACATGAATCAGACAGGCAGTTCGAAAATGGCTCCTGGATTTCTGACTGAGAAAACTTTCTACCTTGACGGTGTCCAAGCACTAGTGAAACCTTGGGATAAGTGCATTAGTGTAGCAGGGGATTATATAGAGAGAAATAAAAGGGAGGTTTGTACTCTCAGTTATTTATTCTGCACAATCAAAAGTCCTGCCTCGATTAGAACGCTCCTCAGATATCTGCAGCAGAGATGATTTGTTAGTCTGCATTACCGGAAGAAAATGTGATTTTAATCAAACTCCAGTGTACATTAACCTTTTGGTCCATTTTAAGCAAGAATTCAATGTAAATTAAAAAAATCAAAAAAAATTAAATAAAAATTGAACGCATGTGCTATGTAACATTGCCTGATTTCTTCTTTAAGAATCGCGATCACGCTTCAAGGTTTGCGTGCACGCCACGCCCAAATTGTGTTCATGTTGTATGAAGGCTGCATCTGTGCTATGAGCTCCTTAACTTCATAGCAATAAAAAAAAAAAAAAAAAAAAAAGTCAAACAGGATATTTGTTACCCAAGTTTTTTCTACAGGTGGTTAAAAGAAGTTAAAATTTAAGAAACAAACAAAAACACCAGATATGACAGCTTTCGGTAGGAATAGAGACATTTAAAACTAATTCAGGAGGAATGGGGCCAGTATCAGGCTTCATCACAGCATGTGTATGACGACTGAAAAACCGAGAATTAAACCATGCACGCAGGAAAACATTTAATTCAAAACCTCTCATTATCTACATGATGGACCTGCTATTAGAATTCACCACCACTGCCACCTGCGTCACGATGTGCTCCATGTACACGGGGTTTTATTTGTGCCATATTACCTGGCAAGTAAAAATGAACTGTCCTCTTTAATTAAAGCAATGTTGTTAAATATAATCTAAGGAGGATATAATGCAAATTAACATAATTTCGATTGTACGGCGCTGAAAAGGTCAGTTGCACGAGTTGCTTATGGAACAACCTCCTCAGCAGCGACCTCGTTTCCCCTCTCGTCCGTTCCGACCACTCGGCAGTTTACTGATCACCTCCTGATCGTCTCTCATCATCTGCTCCTGTTTCTCACTGGGTCGGGACTTAAGTTAGGAGCTTTTTTCATGAAAATGAGAGACAAAATCATCCTTCAGGAGGCCTGGAGGACATGGACAAAAATGACACCAGGTATGATCAATTACTGTGTAATTAACTTTATTTTTGCATACAGACATCAACAAATAAAATGTACATGAGAAAATGTTCTGCTAATAAAAAAAGAAAAAGAGAGACTTCATTGTACAGCTGCTAAAAACATTTCATTTATCTTTGTTTTAAGCTCATTGAAATATTTAAAGAAGAAGAAATACCCACACATGACCTTGCAGCGTAAATACTCAAACGTACCATTTTACCGGTTCAGGACCAGGGTCATTGGTGATGATCTCTGGGAATCGCGAGAAGGAAAATCTCAAGAAAGCTTTAAAAAAAAAAAAAAAAAAGGCTTACTGTTTCACCGCGGTCTGTTCAACCATGTGATCCGAACAAAATCCAACATGGCCGACAACGAGCTCATGGGTTGAGCAGATATAACGTCGTCCGCGTTTCAAAATACCAGCCGTGGTGTGTGTGTGTGTGTGTGTGTAGTGAAGTGTACGTGAAAGGTTATTATTTTTCCACACGGATCTTGATTCCGTCGTCTAACACAGACGCCCCCAACCACCGGGCCGTGGACTGGGACCGAGCCGCACAGAAAGGATTAAAAATATATACTGTACATTTGATTTTATTTGCATTTTATTGACTGTGAGAGTTTTATTTAGAAAAATGATCAGATCGTCTCGCATTCTCTTCCGTCTGCACTTCGCGCCATGTGGTTCACACGCTCCAAGCCCGCGCTGTATAATAAATGCGGCCTTAAACATGTGCCTGAAAAAGATTCGACTCTGCTGATCTTATGGATTAAAATGAATTAGGAATATCCTGTCTGCAGTGACGGCAACGGAAATGAATTACGGAGCAGACTGGAGATGAGGAATACACGTCAGGTGTCACTGTCCCGCATCACCCCTATATGGGAACGTCTTGTTACATGGAAAAAGGCTCAGAGCTCCCACGCATTCTGTCATTGTGTTATATTTATTATGCACTTTATTATGCTTTGTTACGAGCGTGTGACGGCCGGTCCGTGGAAAACTGGCTTACGGAAAAGTGGTCCGTGGTGCAAGAAAGGTTAAAGACCACCCACTGGTTTAACAGAATCAAATGTTGGTATTTACATGACTTTATTGCTTTTAGTCAATATTCCACCCTGGGTCTCTGTACCCTGAACATGGGCACGCAGAGGGACAAAAGTGGTGGGGGGGGGGGGGGGGGAAGAAGAAAAAAAAGTGAAAGCATCTGTGTCTATTCTGAGGGACGTAACCTCCATGAGAAATCCTGAGATGGTTGAAAACGCATTGCGAAGCTAAAAGTGCCGCGGAATTCGACAGAAAATGGAACAAATGTCCCTGAATTAAGGATTGAGGAGATCATTTCTAATTAGCCAATCATGGTTTGATCATGTGACCACACCACTAGCACTAGCTACAATACGCGTTTGGTTGCTAACTTAAAATCTTTGTCCTGATTGCTGGATATTGTGTGCATGCTACTTTCTAAATTAGCACTCTGTCCATAGGTTATCATTTGTTCTTGTTTATGATAAACTGATATTACATTTTTTTTAGTATATTCTAAATAAATAAATAAATAAAAACAACGAAGTCCGTTCTTATTCTCACTCCCTCACTTGCATTTCTACTGCAAGTCACAGACACAATGAAAAAAAATATTATTAAAATCTCGTCTTGGAGGGAAACTTACTGAGTGCTCCCGGAGACGACTCTCATTAGTGTCCAACATCACCGAGTAGAAAACGTCAGTGTCAGCGATTATACATTTTACCTTGTAGGATGTTCGATATCTGTGAGGATTCGATTACTGGGAACGTCCAATGTACATGTGGCTGTGAATGACGGGAACAATAACATCATTCTACGAGAATGACGACTTATTTGAAGGAGCTCGTTAAAATAAACAAGAGGCGGAACCGGAGTCGGTCCGCGGCACAGGAGACATAGGCGGTCACGTAGGGCAGCAAATGCCAGGTGTACTGCTGCACTCATGCTGTTATAGGGATTTAAAAGTTTCGTTCTTTGACTCGAACATTTGCATCCCAGGAAAACAAACTTTATTTCTCAGCTCAGCGTTTTGGTTTAGCATCAGTGAAATGTGCATCAGCTGCCAAAATCTGATTGGACTCCGTGGGAACGTCTGTCGCTCTTTGACCAGTTCCCTCTGCGCAGTACGTGACTCGCTGAACCGTGAGTAACGACAATGATTTTCTTCTTTTTAATTCAGAAAGACAAGACTGTAGTTTTATCACAAGCCCTGTTTTTTGATGCTTTGATTGTGCATCAGAAACGCAGCTCAGCATCAGGAGTTCAGAATGAAACTAATCTCACAGGTTTGACTCAGTAGTGCTGTTAAATTTAGTAGCATTTGGGCTGTCCAGCTGTTTGCCACATGTTCTAATCTTTTCTTCTTCTTCTTTTTTTCATTTTTGTTTAGTGCAGTGGTAATATTCCTGTTTTAAAAAAAAAATTGTGTTCCTAAAGTCTAAAAATGCACCATCACATCATCTTCTAGAGTCATACAAGAGCAAAAAGACAGAGGTACAGTGACCATTTTGGTTTTACCTTAAAACCACCTTCAGCAAAGATGTAGGTGACAAGATTTTTTGCTTTGCTCTTGTATGGCTGAAATATCAGTGGGCCGTCTGGGCTTTATTCTTGCTACATAACTTTATTCTTTTGCAAATCTAACGTTTTATTAAAACCTTTCTTTTAAGGTTATATTAGTATTAATATACTGTATAACTTGCATTAACATCCAGTTAAGTCCAAAATCTAAGTTCCATCACTGACCTAACTCTTTTGTTTAAGTCAGAATTGCGGTGGGAATCATTCAATAACTGGTCTCAGGCAGCATCAGACTGAGGACCAGCCCTGGGGTGACCGATATCGCTTCCTCTTCTGATATGGATACTGAAACCATGAGTACCATCTGATATCGATATCAGTCCTATATTAATTTTCTTTTAAATCTACCAATGTTTATTTATTTTTAAATAAGGCACCAAAAAATAAAAAAAAAATCCAAACTTTACACTGCATAGTATAAAGTACACACATGGACAAAATTGTTGGTACCCTTCGGTCAATGAAAGAAAAACTCACAGTGGTCACAGAAATAACTTGAATCTGACAAAAGTAATAATAAATAAGAATTCTATGAATGTTAACCAATGAAAGTCAGACATTGCTTTTCAACCATGCTTCAACGGAATTGTTAAAAAAAAAAAAAAATGAACTCATGGAACAGGCCTGGACAAAAATGATGGTACCCCTAACTTAATAGTTTGTTGCACAACCTTTTGAGGCAATCACTGTTTTGAGAACATAACAGAGCCTCCTCCATGTTTCACAGTAGGGACAGTGTTCTTTTCTTGATGTGCTTCATTTTTCCATCTGTGAACATAGAGCTGATGTGCCCTGGCAAAAAGTTCCATTTTTGTCTCATCTGTCCATAGGACATTCTCCCAGAAGCTTTGTGGCTTGTCAACATGTAGTTTGGCATATTCCAGTCTGGCTTTTTTATGATTTGTTTTCAACAATGGTGTCCTCCTTGGTCGTCTCCCATGTAGTCCACTTTGGCTCAAACGACGACGGATGGTGCGATCCTGACACTGATGTTCCTTGAGCATGAAGTTCACCTTGGATCTCTTTAGAAGTCTTTCTGGGCTCTTTTGTTACCATTCGGATTATCCGTCTCTTTGATTTGTCATCGAATTGTCCTCCTGCGGCCACGTCCAGGGAGGTTGGCTACAGTCCCATGGATCTTAAATTTCTGAATAATATGTGCAACTGTAGTCACAGGAACATCTAGCTGCTTGGAAATGGACTTATAGCCTTTACCTTTAACATGCTTGTCTATAATTTTCTTTCGAATCTCCTGAGACAACTCTTTCCTTTGCTTCCTCTGGTCCATGTTGAGTGTGGTACATACCATGTCACCAAACAACACAGTGACTACCTGGAGCCCTATATATAGGCCCACTGACTGATTACAAGATTGTAGACACCTGTGATGCTAATTAGTGGACACACCTTGAATTAACATGTCACTTTGGTCACATTATTTTCAGTATTTTCTACGGGTACCATCATTTTTGTCCAGGCCTGTTCCATGAGTTCATTTTTTTAAATAATTCTGTTGAAGCATGGTTGAAAAGCAATGTCTGACTTTCATTGGTTAACATTCATAAATTTTTTAAAATTATTACTTTTGTCAGATTAAAGTTGTTTATGTGACCATTGTGAGTTTTTCTTTCATTGACTGAAGGGTACCAACAATTTTGTCCACGTGTGTATATATATATATATATGGCAAAAATAATTCCTAAAATGATACAATGAAAAATATCTCTGTGAATATTTCTAGCACCAAAATCAAAAACAATAAAAAAAAATAAAATTTTTGTTTCATTTTTATGATCATACGTGTTAAATTTTAGTATGAATGTTATAAATCTCAATTTTCAGGCATTCGTATTTTTAGCTTTAAAAAAAACTCAACTATGTAACGATATCTTTAGTATATGTAAATAAAACTTTTGTAACTTATATTATCTACTTAACTAAGAGTTAACTTAATTTAACTAATATTCAAATAAAATCGACAACTTTTATCTTGCAATTTGAGCAACAACAAAAAAAAGGGGGGGGGGGGGGGGGATTCATATAAATATATAAGCATTGACATTGATCATGGTTACCGGATCCGCATTGTGTGCAATCTAAACCTGTGCCTGATCTGCTGCTATAGAAAATAATCAACAACTTTCTGACTAATCAGAATCATCATGCTTCCACCCACTTTCCCTGTTACACCAGTAGAACAAGAAAAGATTCACACCGTGATGTGCTCATAGTCCCACCATGGCAATTGATTCAAACTGGAAAAAAACACCATATACAGTTGAAGTTGCAAGTCTACGTACTTCTTAGTCAAAAAAAATTCCATCTTCCAATTCCTGACATTGAATTTGAGTAAACTTTCCCTGTTTCAGGTCAGTTAGGATCACTAGTATATATATATTTTTTAAATGGGAAACATCAGAATAATAGAGAAAATCTATTTCAGCTTTTATTTCTTTCATCACATTTCCAGATGGTCAGGAGTTTACATACACTAGTTAATATTGGCTTTAAATTGTTTAACTTGGGTCAAATGGTGCTGGTCACCTTCCACAAACATCCAGAATTTTAGCCCATTCCTCCGGACAGACTGGGGTTATTTACAATTTCTTTTCCATGGATTGAGGTCAGGGCGACTCCAACATCTCAACTTTGTTGTCCTTAAGACATTTTGACAACTTAGGAAGTATGTTTGGAGTCATTGTCCATTTGGAAGATCCATTTGTGACGAGCTTTAACCTCTTATCTGATGTCTTGAGATCTTCAACATATCCACAAAATCTTCCTTCCTCATGATGCCATCTGTTTAGTGAAAGTGCACCAGTCTCACCTTGAGAGGAACCGGACTCAACAGGGAACCCATCCTCATTTGGGTGAAACAGAAAGCAGGAATTGATCTGCATTCATGCTGTGTGTTGGGTGGCAAGCAGTTCAGTATAATAGTTGTTAATTGATGTTAATATGGAGTCCAGGTAGTTATTGGAAGCTCAGGTAGACTTGTAGGAAATTCCAGTCCTGAACTATCGAGCGACTGTAGCCAAATCCGCAGAGAAACTGCCATCAACATCATGCGAGGCCAGAACCGTCTTCCTAGTAGAGTGAAACTTTATCCCAAATGTCTCCTTCCTGAGCAGTATGATGGTGACTTGGTGCCATGGTGTTTATACTTGTGTAATATTGTTTGTACGGAGCAACTTTGTGGCTTCAGGAATTTCAAAACTGTTCCCAAGGATGACCCAGACACGTGAAGGTTCACAGTTGTTGCTTGTTTTGTTTTTTTCCCCTGAGGTCTTGGCCGATTTCCTTTAATTGTCCCGTGATGTCAAAGGCCTTAAAATACATCCAAAGGTGCAACTCCAATTGACTCGAATAATGTTGATTAGCCAATCATAAGCTTCTAAAGCCACATCATTTTCTGGAATTTTCCAAGCTGTTTAAAGGCACAGTCAACTGATTGTATGTAAACGTTTGACCTGTTGGAATTGTGATAGTAAAGGAAAAAAGTTAAGATAGATGTCCTAACACTTACCAAAACTATAATTTGTTAAAGTCTGTGGAGTGGTTAAAAAAAAAAAAAAAAAAAAGTTTCAAATGACCTCAACCCAAATACTGTATGCACACTTCCAACTGACGTATATACTAGTTATACGTATTTACAATAAATTACAATTACTATAATAAAAACAAGCTAAAAAGGTTAGCTAAATACCATTAACTGTGTAGTTAAGTTAATATAACACAAAGATGTAAACACCATTGTAAGTCTGGTAAGCATGTTTGAGCTACGGATAGCTAGCATTTAGTAAACATTGATGTGTAAACAATTGTAAGTGTTACAAGCTAGGGGACTTTTATTTAGTAAAAGTTTCAGATGAGGCGATCATTTTCATTTAGCTTTTTTTTCTTATTATTTTTTTTACACTGCTTCAAAAACAGATTGGGAGTCCTAATGAACACTCGAGAGCTGAGAGTAGCAAGTAAGAAAGTTTTACCTGTCGATTCCAGCTCGCAGGTTGTGGTGAGAAAAACGGAAAGCGTCAGATCGAGAGTTCTACCTGAAATCTTGACGATGCTACGTTCATCCGTGTGGCCGGGAGTCCACGCTCTGGATTCGATTAACTTTCCTCTCTTCACTCAGTACAACACTAACCAATCTCGCTGGTGTCTTTGAGCACACGTATGCGGTAGAGGGCAGACGGCACTTTGTGTTGTAACTCACAAATAATTTATTTCTTACTTATTTCTAAACAATGGCTTTTAATACTGGTAGCATTTAAACATGGGTAAAGGTGTGCACGTTATGCTTCAACATCCTTCATCCTTGTTATGGTAACGATATCTTATTTTAATGGTGGACATTTTGAGATGGGAGTCATTTAAAACTCGCTTCTCATCGGTGTAATTGTTCGAACATCGACTAAAACCTGCTCCACATGTGTGCATAACTGTGTGATTGAATTTCATATAACGCTCATACAAATAAGAGTCTGTACTGTGTCCAGGTTAGGATACTTTTTCTTTTTTTTTTTTTTAGGATTTTAACATTAACATATTTACAGCAATATTTAGAAAATTTTTATGTTAAATCAAAAACCTTGCTACTTATAAGATTGCTGGTAAATTAATGAAGACTTTCACTGATTATTAATGAGAACAAAATGTTGAAAATTCCTTTGTCACGAGACAACGAAGAGCGAATGCTTTTGCTCTGATCCTTATCAGATCCTTCCGCTTTACTGAGTCACCTCAGGAAAAGCACCAAGAATGATTGCAAATTGCTAAAAGCTTACCCAGAATACATTGCTTTTTTTCAAAACATGACTAAATATCAAGTTACTCATAAATCAATCTTAATGACAAATCAGTCTCTATACAAAAGTTTAATTTGATTAATGTTCAGGTTACATCTGTACTTAAACTAAACTAAATAAAACTTAAACTATTTATTAAAGACATGTACGGGGTTTCCACCACACACCAATAGTTTTGTGGACTTCATTTCATCAAGGGTTTCTATCATACAGTGAGACGGAGGATGTTAAACATACTGCTATAAAATCTCTTTTGATAAGTAAAAAAAAAAGTATATCTCTGGCTTACCACTGCTCTGGTTCCTTCAGGAAAAGAAGAAAATCCTGAGTGTTTCACGTCCACTGCTTTTTGATTAAATGCCTCCGAACCTTCTTATCCCGGATGTCCCATGTGTTTCTTCGAATGCAAACCAGCACCTGGCGCTTTTTATATCCGTATCGATCGCACCCAAGCTCCAGCTCGGTCATAGATATAACAGGTCAACCCTTGATCAAAATTTATGATCCACCTAAAACGTTGTTAGCCTCTTGTGGGGGGGAACCTGTACCAGATCAGCAATTGTGCAATGATGTAGTTAATCAAGGCAAAAAAAAGTTTTAAAAGTTTTAAATAAAAAAAATAAAAAAGAAGAAAATCCACCTTAAAACAAACTCTGTAATTTATGATGGATACATGTTGGTCTAGTTTGGTTAACGGGTTCTTTCATGACCCACAATGCCGTTCTACCTGTAAATGGTAAGTGGTGCAGTGGGATTTTGTCCAGCTTAAAATACATCAACTTTCCATCATGCTAGTCGCTACTCAGCCAAGTGAAACTCCGCACCATGGAGTTGCACTGCGTATTCTCATTTGATTAATAAATGTGATTTTTTTTTATTTTATTTTTTTTACTTATGACTGCAAAGATTTGCTCTTGGATCAGCTTTTTTTTATTAAGCTTATTTGATGCCGGACATTCGCTGCAAAGAAAAACCAAACTGAAACTGAACCGAGGCTGAAAAATGGTGTAGAACCAAAAACTTCATAACACCTCTCCATTTGTCTCAGCTTCCTGAATTACCTCCATTACCTAAACATCAACTTCACATTGCTGTTGAATTCATTCAACTTACCCAGAAGACCCAGTAGCTACTTAGTTTATTGATGTTCCTACTAACAGGGTGGATCTGTGGTTGCGGTGTTGGACTGTGGACCAGGAGGTCCCCGGTTCGAGCCCTGACGCCGCTGGGTCACCGCTGTTAGACCATTGAGCCGAGATCCTTCACCCAAGTGCTCAAATACAATCGACGTCGAGTTGGCAACTTGACCCTGTGAACGACTGGCACAGAAATGGTGGATGTATATCTGGTGCCCGATGGAACCATCCATCCTTCTGAACAATGGTCCCTGCCGAAGTTGTTTACGTGCAAACAAAATTACTCCACCACGTTTTATGTTCAGCCCCAGTACATGACCTGCTAACATGCTAGATTTTTTAGCTCCATGACTCAGCGGAGCAGGCGAGTCACGGTGCTAAAGCAGTGTTTTTCCTGCTGTGTAGTGTACTTTGGTACAATAGTCACAACTCACAGCTTTGATGTTAGCATGAGACAAACTGAAAGCTGATAGTGTGTTTCCACAGAAACACATCACTTCTTATAAAATCTGCACGTTTGTACTAATAAGCGTGTACCTGTATAGGGAAATGGACATTAATCTTGCGAAGTCGTATACTGCAACCCGATTGCTTTCTTTCTTATATTTCCATGAACTAACATTAGCGCTAGGACTAGACCAATAGGAGCTGTTCCCTATCGTGAACGGTAAAGCAAATCTCTTTTATCAGGCATCAGTGATTCAAAAATCCATGGGTTACAGACATCCCATTGGAAACCTTTTAATGGCCTGTTGTAGAAAATGTTTGGAGTTTTTACGAGGATGTTTACCAACGACTCTGGCTGGTGTAGTTTTTATGCACTTTAGTCTTGTTTTCCACATACCAATGAGGCTCCCTCGAGTTGATGAAAACTAGGTATTTGATTTATTATGCATCAGCAAGGGTATATCATCATATTTGTAGCTTTCAAACCGTAGCAAACGCCCATTACATTTCTTAATTTCTTTTTTAAAGAGCACCATGTGGTATCTTTTATTTCAGTTTATAATGAAATTTCACTTTGCAGAATGTCATCCGCCAAAAAAGTTTGTCCAGGTTACTGCATACGCTACAGCTGATATGAACACCTTTCTTCAGTGAAGCTAAGAAGACGTCACCTTTTTAACAAGAAACCTCCAAATATGATGTCCTCCTTTGTCAGACGTTTGTGATGGAAAACAGTGAATTACAAATCACCGAAACTACACACAACTGCTGTTACAGAAAATTCTTTTAAAAACATGATACAAATATGCAACACTTTTGCAATTAAATTATATGATGCTAGAAGCTACAATGCTGACTTGGTCATGAACCTGACATGTGCTTTTATAAGAAAAGTGCTAAAATATATATGAGACCATAAACCAATATCCGAGTTTCTGTACCTTCAAAAAAAGAGCAGAACGGACAAGGACGGTAAACTTACCTGTAACTTTTTATAAGGGATATTTCTGGTCTTTATTCTGTTTCTTCAACTGGCAATAAATGCATTCAGAACTGGATTCCACATATCCGTGTGCCGGGTGTTAAAGAATTTACAACCTTCAGGATTATTGACCGAGTGGGGAGATGGCGCACATGCCCCTGTACGTTAAACTCAAAATCCTAACACGTGCTAGCGTATGACTTTTCATAAAACACCTTGGTGATTCAGATTATTTCATTTTACAAATGAATACATAAAACGTCTCATTGTACAAGATCTCAAGTACAAAATGTCAGGCTCCGCTTCCATAGTGTCTTTTAAAGTAACATTAGAGTCAGAACAACAGAAAACATTATGCCAAAACGGTTCAATTTTCAATATTTTCCATTTTTTACAAGTACAAATAAAGTAGAATGATAATGATAGTTAATTGTATTTAAACAGGTGTGATAAATCTGCTTTCAGGCTATGTAAAAGTCTTAGGCACACATGCAAATAAATGCTGAGCAAAGATGAATAAAGAAATAAATGAATCCTAATAAACAGTACTGAATGAACCAAAGCCAGTATTTGGTATGACGACAGTAACAGCAAAGTCTCAAGTATAATTTCTGCAGTTTTATATATATAAAAAAAAATTAGCTACTAAGGACTTGCTTTTTTTGTTTGCATACAAAACTAGACAGCTTCCTTTTTTTTTGCATAAAAAGTGGTCTAAAATAACATGCTTTATTTCCTATATATATCTAAAAACTTTATTTCCTGTAACTTTGAGATTTTGTGATGGAATACTGACATTTAAAAATCGGAAGTTTCTTTGTACTGACTCAGTAATAGTAAAATCTATCACAAACCAAAAACATAGGGTGCCCAAGACTTTCACAGCACATGTTTGTATTCAGACTAGCTTTCTGTCAGTCATTTTATAGACACGCCCACAATTCCCCATTCACCTTCTATTTTATGAGGATCGGTTGCATGCTGCAACTTAGCTTTCAAGCAGTTAAATATCTGAGTGCGCTTAAAAGTGATGGACATGGTGGTCCATGCTAAAGGTCAACTCTAGTCAGCATGCTAACTAAGCGGTTAAAAATAACTACCTAGCTAATTATTACTCCAATCACTACTTAAAATAGTAGCAGAATTTAAAAATTTTATAATAAAAAGTTACAATAGTTTGAACTTGTGGATACTTTGGCAACATTAATGCTCATTATATAAAACTAATTACATTTTTAACCAAAGAAGCATATTTATGAAATGTTAAGGTAAAAATCCTATTGTGTACTAAATTATTAATAGGTCTTTATAAAAGAAAAAGTCTGCCAGATGTGGAAAGTCCACTGCTGACTCGGTCATGTTTTTTGATATCACATACTTTGAGAAAATTCAAATGTTTCCACCCAAATGATTACAAGGTTAAAGACAGAAATTCTGCCTTAGACACATGGTGTTCTAGCAGTTCGTTGTTCTTGATAAACTTGTCTAAGGCCACTTTATTTCAGAAAACTTAACTATTAAATAGGCTGCTGACTCGTCCCTCTGACTCGTTACAACCACCAGTTTCAACTACACAGAAGTTTTCTTTGATTATTTCAATAAAAAGAAACCCACCTGCTCGAAAATTCCAGCAAATTTCCTTGGAAAATGTTGGTGATCTCTTGTAGTCACCTTTCCTCTCCAAGTGATGAACCGTGTGGTGAGTTTATAGCGTTTATAACGTTAGTTCGTTATATAAGGTCAAGAGCTAAATTCATTCCCATTCATTATACTGCTCATTGAGGAGGTTCTTTAGCTCAGAACAGGAAAACAGAAAGTTGAAAGTCCAGGAGGCTCAGAACAACTCCCTTAGCGAGACCCTGAAACTTGAATTAAGGATTTATTTATTTTTGCTTTAAAACCTCTTAAGCTGTTGACTATTTTGCAGTGTCAAAGCACCAAGCTTGGCTTGGAATCTGCTTTAATAACTCAACCTTGGGACTATTTTCGTCTTTTACAGTTTTATGCTCGGATTAGATTCTATCAAAATGCTTACCGTCCAAATAAATAAATAAAAATTTTCCAACATTTACTCCGTTTAAGATCACACAATTTTGATGTCCGTCAAAGTTCCTCTTGTTTGCATGAGAACCACGGCTCAGATACTTCCTCCAAGATGTGCTACAGGATATGGAAGCGTTGGCGAGAGTTTGGCACGTCACAAAAAGCTTTGGCTGGTCAGAAGAGACCCAGATTTTACTTGCTCAGCAGCCGGAGAACACCCTCCCTACAGTGAAACATGGTGATGGTAGACCCTTGGGTTGCTTCTCTTTCTTTTGCCTTTTTTTGTTTTTTACCTGGCTTTTGGTTGATGTCCTCCTTTAGTCAGAGTCGACCACATTCGTGCCTCATTCGATAACCGTCTTAATAATGAATTTCCCCCAATTAAAAAGCAAAACAAAAGTGGGGATATTTTTATAATCAAACCCTGACAGCTTTTTGACTTTATGACGCTTTTTGTTTTTAGGAATGTTCTCCAACATACAGGACGAGGCATATTTATCCTGAGATCGTACAACACGATTTGCACACAGGCTGACAATTCAATTAGTTACATGATTCCTATTTATGTACGTTCAGGACATATAATCTAAAAGAAGTCCACTTCACCTCCATTTTAAACTCTGGAAAGATTTAAGAGGAAGTGAATAGTTAAGCAAGTCTCACTCTATATACACACAGATTTACGAGTTCATCATCTTCCCTAATTTATATAATAATTGGCCCAAAAAAAAAAAAAAAAAAAGATCCAGATAAAATAAAAAAATTTAAAACATCCACACTTCCCCCGAAAGCGTCATAACATCTGCTAAGGATAACATCTGATCACCGGCTCCATTTCCATTGATAAACCTGTCCAGTCTGGGTTGATGAATTGCGCTACTCACTAAACGTGACAAGTGTGTGTGTGTGTGTGTGTGTGTAATAAATGATCAACTTTTATTATTATCCCCATAGCAAGGAGAAAAACAGAATGAAACCATTGAGGGGAAAAAAAAACAGTCATGATGCTAACCTTTTTTTTTATTATCTTCTTAATATTATTTGACGCCTTGACGGCAGCCATGCATTGAACAGGAAGTGCAAAAGCAAATTGTGTACTGCGTAAAGGCATACTGTTAAAAATGTACAAGATCTGAGGCACGTGACACGTAGACAGACACTTTACCTCCAGAAGAAAAGAGAGCAGGAAAGGTTTGATCAGAAACTCCATTAAGACCTTTTTTACCTGTGACGGGACTGACGCTCCGCCCTCCAGTTCTTTTCCAGCTTCCTCTCCGCCGCCTCCGACGGGTTTAACGAGCTCCGCAAGCATTGAGGTCCACTCTACGTTAGTGATCAACAACTCCAGTAAATAAAACGGCATATGATGTATTAAAGAAAAAAAAGGCACACAATGAGGGGATATGGGTTGGGGGTATATACAGTACCAGTCAAAAGTTGAGAGACACTTCCATATTCAGTGATTTTTCTTTATTTAATTTTTTTCATCTTTGTATACAGCAAGTCCCCGACTTACAAACGAGTTCCGTTCTGCAAGCATGTTTGTAAGTCGGATTCGTTCGTAAGTCGGATTCGTTCACAAGTTCCGACAAATTTTGTATTGACACAACTGTACAATGTAAAGCATAAAAAAAAAACCTAGCATACAGGAGGTTAGATGTTTGGGTTCCGCATTATACTCTTGCGAATACTGCACCTACAAATAGCTAGGGGAATCCTGGTGACACAGCGGGGTCAGGTGACCGTGTTTAAAGGCAGCACCAGGGGAGGACATTACATAGTGTTTACTGCGCACTTAAATGGACGCCATTGTGTCTCAGAGCGGTTTTCCACCGTTTTGGACTGTGAAATATTCTAGATGACTACCTCATGAATCTGATGAAAAAAATGCAATGAGTGTGCCAAGGGTTCACCCAAAGCTAAATGTAGCTAATTTGAACTAAAAAATAAAAAAAAAGATTTTGGGTTGTTGAGCACTTTTTTTTTTTGTTTACTACATAATTTCATACGTGTTCGTTCATAGTTTAGATGTATTTAGTGTTAAAGTGCAATAATAACAAACACTGAAGATGTGTCCACACTTTTGACTGGTAGAAAATATGCAGATGTGTGTATTCAGGAATTTATAAATTTTTCAAAATGGCCAAGAATTTACATAAATACATGTTTTTTTTGTATGGTTTTTAAATATCCTTTGAGGGACTAAATAAATAAATAAATATCGGCAAACTTCCGCTTAATGTGATAATTTATGCCGTTAAACATTTAATACCTACTATACATGGTGCAGAAGTTCATTAATTATATACTATTATGTATTAATTATATACCTACAGAGTGCACGTGACGCACAGAGTGCACTAACTTAGTACACAGGGTTGTAGGAGCCATTTTCTACAGTTAACTACATTCTACATCTACATTAACTTCATCGTGACCAGCCCTAATGCCTCCTGTCTTACATCTAGTAGACACATGTAGGACACATGAAAGTTTGAGTGTGTGTGTGTGTGTGTGTGTGCTGCACCTGGTTTGAGTGTTTCCTGGTCGAGCACCGCTCCCTCCCGTAAAGCCACTAACTCCGCCTCCTTCAGCTTCTCCCAGGGGATGTAGGTCACACCCAACTCCATGTTCCAGTACTTCTTAAAGCGGCCTCCGATACCTTTGTTCATCGCCCAAGCGATCTGATCACAAACACACACGTCATACAGGTGTATACCAACCTAAAACTACATGAAATACAACATGTAATGTTTAATTAGATTAAACTAAAGATAGGAGGACGAAAAATGCAACATTTTTTGTGTGATAATTCATGTATCGCCACACTGATGCATGTTTGCTTTCTAAGTGGTGAAAATGTTGCCATTTTTTCTACAGGTGGTGTGCTCTAAACACTTCCCATAATGGCATGCAGTACAGCATCCTTATCAAGTTTGAAGAAGTGCAAGAAATAAAATAAAAATATATAAATTCATATTAACTTGGGATATTTGTAGAATCAGAATCTCAACACAGAATCAACACAGTGCTGGGCCAATAAAAGGAAAAAATAAATAAATAAACGACTGCTTATACAGAAATCTTCAGGGAGGCTTCAGACATCAAACTGTGCATTTGGGGTTTCTGATCCGTCATGCAAAACTGAAGTTATTTTTACTGTAAACTGTAAAACTTGAATATTGTACTGCTGCCGAAATATGGGAGTGGCGTCACAAAAATGTCAAACTAACAATTTGCTCATTATTATTATTACTTGGTCACAGAAATAACTAAAAACGACAGTAAGAAATATATTATTTTATTAATCTGCGATATTTCTTTGCTTATGCAACTCATTAAATAATAATAATTAAAAAAAAAAAAAAAAAGTGTTTGGATAGTTGGTTAAAATGAAATAAAAATCAGTTCATCATATTGCCTAGGTTGTGCTGGAAAAAAAAAAAAAAGAAGATATACCTGAGCCCTATACAGTACATAAAATGTGCTTATGCTCTAAAGTCCTACATAATGCCGGCCTGTTCTGAGAGCTACCAGTTCAGACCTGTGGGAAAAACTCAACTGTGGTATTGAACTATGGCTTGTGAATATCAGATAAACAAAAACACTAATTAAGTGGCGGACACGAATGAATGGCGATGGATTGAGGAATGATTAGCTCATGGCCATAAACAGACAAAGATACACTGATTAAGAAATCACTGTTTTGTCTGAAACGTTCAACTGAAACCCGAATACAAAGAAGTTGGAGACATCAGCATGGCGTTTTGTGTAGTGCATGTCCAAGGCTGTAACAATGTGGCTTAGAGAAAACAAAGTGAAAGCAATGTGATGGGTACAAAGAAAAAAGGGAGAAAAAAACAAAACAAACAAAAAAAAAAACCCTGACCCAAATATGATTACTTTTTTTTTTTTTTTTTTTTAACTAGTCAGGCACCTTGAAGGATTTGTGGTTGATTTTGACGTTTTCTCGGCTGAGTTTGTTCAGGGCGGTGTAGGCGTCCTGTCTGTGTACCATAACGATGTAAGCACAGCCTCTGGGAGGGATCATCTGAAATGTTCATATTAAAAAAGAAGGAGAAAAAAAAAAATCATTACACACATTAAGGATGAGAATCTTTCTGAATGGGGAAAATAAACAACTTTTCTGTTTGCAGAGTGAAGAACCAAAGACGTATTTTTAAACCTACAGTAACCCTCGATCACAGACTTCAGTTCCAGGATTGAGCCTTAAATTAAAACTTTGCTCGGATGTTCTATAGTGTCTCAAAAGTCACTACAGACAGACAGGAGGTGAAGATGAAACGTAATAAATACGGCACTCACGTTGATGGACTCGACCTGCCCGAACTCCTGCATCAGACTGCTGACGTCCTGCTGCTGCGTCTTCTTATCCAGCTGCCCGAGCCACAGGGTCGTACTGCACACTACACACACACACAAACACACAAACACACAAACAAATACATACATATTCACCATACTTACTCCCTACACATCACACACAGACCGTGCTGTATATTATATACAAATACGGATTCCTTCACATTCGGGAATTATTTGAGTAATATGAATAAAAATCTCTCGCGCTGACCGCTGAGCGTCTCTCTCTTTATGGGCGGGAGTCCTTTGTGTCTCCTCTCCACATCTCTCCTGTCCTCTGCGCGTGATCTCGGTGAACTCCTCCGGCGCTCGCGGGAACGAGACCGGCGAAACCGCGAATGTCGCGAGTGAGAGCGGGAACGAGACGATGAACGCCTCCTGGGTGACCTGCAGAGGTTAAAACATTATGTGCATTATGGGAAATATTATTATTATTATTATTATTAAAAAATGGTTATTCGTACACAAACACACTTGGTCTAGGAGCATCAGACTAGAACTTACCTGGACCGGAACCTCCTGCTGAACATTCTGTCTCTGTCGTCTCTCCGTGAGTGACCCGATTCAACCTGGAAAGGTGAAAGGAAAAATGATAGATAAATAAAAACCAAAACACACACACACCAGATTCTCTTTTATGTATCAGGCAGTACACGCCAGGCATATAAAAACATACTGTTTAACATAATTATGCGAAAGCAATTCATAAATACATCCACAGTTTAAAATACAATACTGTACAAAACCCGTGTGCGTGTGGTTTTTAAAAAAAATTTTTTTAGTACAAACATTTAGAAATTTAGATTTTATGGTCAGAACAAAAAACACTTCTGATTTTGGGGGAAAAAATATCTGTAGGTCAGAAAAAAAAGCAGAATACCAGTAGTCTCTGGCTTACGAACGAGTTCTGTTCCAGGAGCACGTCTGTAAGTCGGATTTGTTCTGAAGTCTGACAAAGTGAGTCTTGCACACCTTTGACTCAATATACAAAATGTAAAGTGTACCAATCCACTTGACTAAATCTGTGTCTCCTTTCCACCACACTGCCATCATGTGGTCAAAAACCAGCTGTTTTCCACTGTATTGGACTGTAAACTCTGTCTTGTTGAGGATTTCTTTCTCGAAATTAGATTTTCTAATTTCATTTGAGTAAATTTGTAGATTTTCTAATTTCATTTGTGAGTCGGCCTCACCGGTTTGAGTGAATCAGTCCGGGAGAACAATGATGTGGAAAATTTCTGTCCTGTAAAGCTGTCCCGAATAGGATTATTTTTTTGCACGTCATTGTTGTCCCGTACTGATTCACTCAAACCGGTGAGGCTGACTCCTTACTCCCGAAAAAGGGGGGGGGGGGGCAGTCCTGAGAAGGCCTGTATCTGGTTGTGCAGGATGTTCATTAAAAATAAACATCTGATTTCCTTATTAAAACTACACAAACTGTACATGAGACTATATTTTCACCAAAGACTTGTTGCACCAATAACTGACGACCTTTCTTTAATTACTGCTTCTTCTTTTTTTTCTTCGTTTTTGCACATAGAAACCTTTTTTCTTTTGAAGAAATCGTCGCTCTACAGAAGCTTTTTGCGTGCATGTGCTTTAAACATTTGTACTGTATAAAAGCTTTTATACAGAGCTTTAAAAGTGAATGCAGCAATGAGAGTGTACAGTACATGAGAAAAAACACGTAAAGAGACGTACCGTGTGGGATTCTGTGAGGGTCCGGGCGTCGTCGGTGTCAGGTTTGGGCGCGGTCTGTTCAGTCTGAGTGTTAGGAAGCGGCTGTATTCACACAAATAAAAATCAAGAAAAAGGTCAGACGCAGACATCAATTAAACAATCAAAACAACAGCTGCGCATGTGTGTTAATATCGAAGCGTGGTGACGCATAAAATCGGGCAACTTAAAGATCAAGAGCAGATGCGGTTTCCCGAAACTCAATCCATATATAATAAAACTGTAAAGTGGGTGTGTGTACATTGAAGATATTTGTGATAATATTATTTGATGAGTAATGGAACACAGCAAGATGGTTGGTGGAATATTTGGCTGTTCGTGCACACATCATGTAAAACACGTTTTCACAGGTGGTCGAGCTTGAGGTGATAGTGTGTCATCGCAATCTGCACTCAGGAAGAGAAGATATGTTCATTAGAAATTTAAAACACAAAAGACCCCAAAAAAATCTACTTAATTAGCGAAATCTTGCGCCTTCACAGCAACACGTCAAAATTGCAGTTCATTCCACAATCCAACAGATGCCGGTGTACATTTTTAAAAAATGCACTCGAGTATACATTTAAATTCCAGTTTCTAGTTTTATTTATATAGCGCTTTTAACAAATGGCCTTTGTCGCGAAGCAGCTTTGCAGAATCAAAAAAAAAAAAAAAAGGAGCATGAAAAATATATACAGCGATGAGATTGGTCAAACTCTCCGAGATGGCAACAGGAAGAAACCTTGAGAGTAAGCAGACTCAGAGAGCCCATCACCATCTGGGTGATGTCAGATAGTAGGAATCGATCTGCAGTCGTACTGTGTGTTAGGAGGCTTGAAGTTGAACATTACAGTTGATGTCCAAGTTAATATGGAGTCCAGTTTCATTGTTGGAAATCCAGGCACAATTTTTGTAGGAACTTTAGCAGTGTATTTAAGCGCGCTAAAACTGTATACACTTATGGGAATTCATGTCTGCTCATCAGGAATGTAAAATAAATAAATAAACAAACAAAAGAAAAGTCATCGCATTTAACGTTCCTCTTGTGTCCAGGTCAAATCTGACCGATTTACAAGTTTCCTTTCTAAAAGAAATAAACAAAAATAAATTTTATCCTGTTCAAGGACTTGCGTACATTTTTTAAATAAAAATATTTTTAATTTATTCTTCATGGAACTTAACTTAAATATGTTCATCCAGTGTATAGGTCAAACATTATATTAGTATTATAGTATACAAGTTTAATATATACATTTCTTTCTGGTGTACATGTGGAATTTTCTTTTCAAAAAATAAAATCATATCGGTCAGTTTTGACCGGGAACATCCAAGTTGTTATTTTGCGCCAGAGTTAAAAACAAACAAATAAATACATGAAATAAACATTAAACTAAACTTGTTTCAAAAATGACTTGGGTAAACATTTCAGTGAAGTACTCTGTGATAAATATTACAACAGGTTTCATATTAATATTTATTAGTCAAAATAATATCTATATAATGTACACACGTGGACAAAATTGTTGGTACCCTTCGGTCAATGAAAGAAAAACTCACAATGGTCACAGAAATAACTTTAATCTGACGAAAGTAATAATTAAAAAATAATAATTATGAATGTTAACCAATGAAAGTCAGACATTGCTTTTCAACCATGCTTCAACAGAATTATTTTAAAAAGTAAACTCATGGAACAGGCCTCGACAAAAATGATGGTACCCCTAGAAAATACTGAAAATAATGTGACCAAAGGGACATGTTAATTCAAGGTGTGTCCACTAATTAGCATCACAGGTGTCTACAATCTTGTAATCAGTCAGTGGGCCTATATATAGGGCTCCAGGTAGTCACTGTGTTGTTTGGTGACATGGTATGTACCACACTCAACATGGACCAGAGGAAGCGAAGGAAGGAGTTGTCTCAGGAGATTCGAAAGAAAATTATAGACAAGCATGTTAAAGGTAAAGGCTATAAGACCATTTCCAAGCAGCTAGATGTTCCTGTGACTACAGTTGCACATATTATTCAGAAATGTAAGATCCATGGGCCGCAGGAGGAAAATTGATGACAAATCAAAGAGACGGATAATCCGAATGGTAACAAAAGAGCCCAGAAAGACTTCTAAAGAGATCCAAGGTGAACTTCATGCTCAAGGAACATCAGTGTCAGATCGCACCATCCGTCGTTGTTTGAGCCAAAGTGGACTACATGGGAGACGACCAAGGAGGACACCATTGTTGAAAACAAATCATAAAAAAGCCAGACTGGAATATGCCAAACTACATGTTGACAAGCCACAAAGCTTCTGGGAGAATGTCCTATGGACAGATGAGACAAAAATGGAACTTTTTGCCAAGGCACATCAGCTCTATGTTCACAGACGGAAAAATGAAGCATATGAAGAAAAGAACACTGTCCCTACTGTGAAACATGGAGGAGGCTCTGTTATGTTCTGGGGCTGCTTTGCTGCATCTGGCACAGGCTGTCTTGAATCTGTGCAGGGTACAATGAAATCTCAAGACTATCAAGGGATTCTAGAGAGAAATGTGCTGGCCAGTGTCAGAAAGCTGGGTCTCAGTCGCAGGTCATGGGTCTTGCAACAGGACAATGACCCAAAACACACAGCTAAAAACACCCAAGAATGGCTAAGAGGAAAACATTGGACTATTCTAAAGTGGCCTTCTATGAGCCCTGACCTCAATTCTATTGAGCATCTTTGGAAGGAGCTGAAACATGCTGTCTGGAAAAGGCACCCTTCAAACCGGAAACAACTGGAGCAGCTTGCTCATGAGGAGTGGGCCAAAATACCTGCAGAGAGGTGCAGAAGTCTCATTGACAGTTACAGGAATCGTTTGATTGCAGTGATTGCCTCAAAAGGTTGTGCAACAAACTATTAAGTTAGGGGTACCATCATTTTTGTCCAGGCCTGTTCCATGAGTTCATTTTTTTTTATAATTCCGTTAAAGCATGGTTGAAAAGCAACGTCTGACTTTCATTGGTTGACATTCATAGAATTCTTATTTATTATTACTTTGGTCAGATTAAAGTTATTTCTGTGACCATTGTGAGTTTTTCTTTCATTGACTGAAGGGTACCAACAATTTTGTCCACGTGTGTAAATAACTGCAGCAGGACACATGCAGCAAATTAATGTTCAATGTGTTTAAATGTTCACAAGAGCTGAAGTTGATAAAAAGATCTAATACAACCTTGGGTGATGTGTGTATTATTGTGGATTCATAATGAAATAAAATGATCCAGGTGAACATGTGACCTGGGAACAGTGTGTGTGAAGTGTGAGTTAAAAAACATAAAATGTACACAACAGGAGGATTTATGCTGCAAATAAACCTGTCATGATCAGAAAAAACCTGTACACACTAATTTGTCAGCCTAGAGACAAAAAAAAAAACTTGTGCTATCACGAAGGCTGCGCGTCAGCCGATGAGAATTAATAACATGGTGTATAAATAGCTGTAGCTCATTTCTCGTCGTATAAAATTCACACAGCATGAGTGCAGTGAAATGATGTTTTGCATGTCCTAGTTAGGAACCCAGAGGTAGCAGTTTCGCACCCCAGTGCAATTATTGTAAACACAAAAAGTAGGAGCAGTGATACTCTTGCAAAGCGTGAAATATGGAAAGTGGTTTGCGATCGGAAACTGATCCACTGATTCAATTAATTGATTCGATCAATAAAAGAGATTAAATAGATTTTACCATTTCAATTTAATTTAATATGAGCAGCAATGTTAAAATGAATTTTTTTTAGGATAAAGTACCTGGTTGGAATGTTGGCAGAGACCCTGAAGAGCCTGCTGGAGATCTGGAAGTCTTCTGCACAAGATAAATAAAAACAGTTGAAAGAAAAAAAAAAAAAAAAAAAACACTGTGTGTTAGTACTGTAGAATCAGTTAGAATGAAGCTTCCTCTCGCTGGTTTTGGTTCAAACACGGCGTGTGTCTGATGGATGTGCTCATGCTACGTGATGCGATGAGTTGTTGGGGGGGGGGGAACGTCTACAAGTGACACAGCGCACATGAACAGTCACAAAAATATATATTTAGAAGAAATACACTCAAGCCACTGCAATTTATTTACTTTTTATTCATTTACAGTTACATTTATTGTTGTTAAAGATCAACCAAGAGTTTTTAGTCTCTCTTTAGTCCTTTACCTCTCAGTTTCTCTTCGTCAAACCTAATAATAAATAAATTAATTAATGGATAAAAAGCATGAAGCCCACAATGTTGGAGAATAACTTAAGATTAGTCTTATTTCCTCACACTCAACCCTTAGCTTCCATCTCACACCCGACACAGATCGTCCCCGACTTACTAACGAGACGCTTCTCGTAACTGTAGAGCTTCACTGTAAACCGTGTTCGTCACTTGTACAGTTTTTATATATTGTTTTTTATAGATTTGTTCCTGTAATTGTGTTGATGTAGTTCCCTCCTTTTTTCAATCAAAGAATTTTGAAAGGGAGCGGGGAAAAAAAAAAAAAAAAAAAAACGTTCCCCTTTGATCACGCCAATCCTGTATTCCCTCCACTGGCTTCCGGTACAGTTCCAGATTCAGTTTAAAATTTTGATGTTTGTTTTTAAAGCGATTAATGGTCTGTCACCTTGTTACTTGAGTGAGACAGTAAGCTTTTATCAACAAAGTAGAGCTTTACATTCTGCTGACCAAAACCTGCTAGTGGTCCCTCGGTCGAGGTGCAAACAGTGGGGTGCTCGCGCCTTTGCAGTGGCTGGTCCTAAACTCTGGAACAACATTCCACCCTGAGTTACGCACCATTACAGACCTCCCTCTGTTTAAAGCTAAACTAAAAACTGTGTTTTATAATTTAATCAGTTTGTTTTATTTATTTATCATCATCATTATTTAATTTAGCATTTATTTATAATTATGCGTTTTATTTTTTTTTTTTTTTCTATTTCATCGCCACTTTGTCATTTTTAGCACTGTGAAGCACTTTGGTTCAACGTAGGTTGCTGTACGGTGCTATATAAATAAATGTTGATTGATTTGACTGACACTGGAGACTCCAAAATCAATAAACAGAACCTTCACCTTAATATTTTAATAGTAAACGTTGCTTGTGAAACTGCTGCTAGAGTTGCCGACCAATCAGATAAGAGAATTTATTAGTTTTTTAAAAAAATAAATATTCATACGCATGCGTACTTACATGGAGAAAGCGGGAGACGTTTGCGCCGGCTGCGGCGCCTCGACATACGGTTCCTCGTCATAGTCGAATCGGTCCTGCAGCACCTGAGCAAACACGTTATTTACTTAAATACGCTACGATACCGAAAACACACAAACGTACAGATGGTAACACGTCAAATAGATAACTGTATGTGTGTGCGCGTTACCTTGGAGATTGCGTTATTCTGTTGAACTGGGGCGGTGTTAGCCATGTTAGCCTGTGTGGCGCCCCCTTGCTGTAGAGTCTGCAGGATCTTCTGGAGCTGAAGAGTAAAACACACATGACTACAACAATATTACATCCTGAATGTAACCGATTCTGTGCCGACTGTGCCACTTCACTTTAATTACACTGTTACGTCAGTATCAAAAGACGCTTGTGTTTAGTTCAAGCCTCAGATTAGCCGTTTTCCTCCAAATGAATTACTCACAGCCCACGTGTTACACATGCGCGCACCGGTCTCAGAACACAGTGAGTGGCGTTTTATTAGTCTCGACACGCACACTCCACTAAAATGCGGTCGCGACAACTCGACATAAAAATAAAAATAATTTTAAAAAAAGAGAGAGAGACTCGAGACTTTGGAGGCGGGGACAGTAACCGATGTCTCTGCAGCTTCGTTCGGTCATTTTACACGCTCAGCCACAGACAGACATCGATACCGAGACACCAAGAGACACGTTCGTAGAGTACACACATGAATGTGTGGAAAAAACAATAATTCTGGATGTGGTTTATTAAAAAAAAAAAAAAGACTAGAGATGCCCATTTTTATAGTTTAACACTCCCTAAGCTCCCAAAACACTTTAATTTAATTTCACACTCAGTTTACAAGCTGAACCCAGTACTGTACTGCTGTGTCTCCCGCAGTGTTAGAATGTAAAGCACTGACGTGACCCCTGTGTGTACTGTAACTCATCCATACGCGTTTTCTTTGGTACACGCTTGTCGTTTTCTTTTGTATCAGTACTGTAGAGTAAATACAGTAATAATTCATCGTCCCGAGCCACGTTTACCTTTACAGTTGCTTTGTGTTCTCTCTACAGTACAAACATATGTATACCGTATTATATTTTATATGGAACTTTAGCTGAATTTACATTAATATTTATGTTACAAATTTAGTATAGTTTACCGTTAAAACGCATGAAAAATTATATATTGCTACAAAAAAAAAAACAACTGTGATGGATATTGGCAAACAATTATTAGTTAGATTCTAGGGAAAGATCCGCGGACAACTTTGTGGGGGACGACTGTATAAAAACCTAATCAGCGCCAAGGTGTGGTGCTCGTCGTATCGGGTCGAGCCTGGTGATTCTCACAGGCTGTTGATGTTTTTTACCTTGTGTAAATACTTATTGCTTTATTTTACTGTTAATAAACCGATTATGCGTGAGCCGCCTGTGAACCTAAGAGCATTACGGCTTCACGTCACTCACGTCGAGACCCGGAGCGGACTGCAGGAACTGAGTCACGGTGGCGAGCGTCACGTTGTTCTGCTGATCCGCCGGGTTCTGAGACACAGGAAGTGCTGATGGCGGTTCTGGTGTCGGCTGAGCACTGAGTGCTGCTTCAGCTGGAGAACCTGACAACACACACACACAGAAACAATAAGAGGATAACAATTACCCAGAGAAGCGTAAACCTGAGTAGTCACATGAACACAGGGTTGATGCGCATGTGTGTGTGTGTGTGTGTGTGTGTACCCGTACCTTCCAGTGTAACTCCGTTCTCCATAACGGGCACCGCCGGCGCGGACGCCATGTCCACCAGCGACTGAATGACGTCCATACTGAACACAGAGTTCTTCTGCCACAGACTCAACACACGCAGGATCTTGTCCTTTAGACACAGACACACACACCATCATTATAAACACAGGTCATCCCCGAACTTACAAACACGTTCTGTTCTGGGAGCACGTTCGTAAGTAGGATTTGTTCTCAAGTCCGACAAAGTGAATCTTGTACACCTTTGACTCAAATGTACAATGTAATCCTTCCAATCCACCTGATTAATTATCTGCCCCTTTCCCCAACACTGCCATCATGTGGCCAAAAACCACGCCTAAGAAAATTAAACAGTGTTGTTTGTCTCTGTGCCTTTAAATCACGAAGGGAATCCCGGCCGCCATTTTGTCTCAGAGTTGTTTTCCACTGTGAACTCTGGACCGTTTTGTTGAGGGTTTTTTCTTTTTTCTTTTCTGAAATTAGAATTATTCTTCACCATCAGGACGTACTGTACGTCTCTAAACCCGGTGAAGACGTTTAAGACCTTCTTATTGGTGTAAATATAGAGAATTGGACACCTTGTCGTCAGGAGAACACTCGTACAGGCTCTGAAAGGTGGCGCTGATGTTCTTCAGGAACCGAGGCCCGAACACGTCTTTATCTTCTCCGAACTGATGGCGGGACTGACGGATGATTGAATCTACCACGTACAGCCCGGGAACCTTGAGCTCGGGATTGCACTACACACAAAAATAAAAGTTCAAACATGAATCCGTGATATGAAAACATAATTATGTTATTTGGATCTGTATTAGACAACACACACACACACCTTCTTGATGAACTTCTCAGTGATTTGGACAACATGTTTATACAGCTGATGGGGAAAACAAAAACAAAAGAAAGAGGAAATGAGCACAATTCTTTTCACATTTGATAAATACTGTTGTGTAGAGTTAAAAAAAAAAAAAAAAAAAGTCATCTGATAATTAATAAACTTGCCTTAATAGCCTTCATGCCAGCTTTGGTGACAGACATCATTTTGGCTCGCGAGATCGGCGGCTTCATGTCCAGCATGGACGCCATCTGAGAGAGAGGGACAGAGAGAGAGAGAGAGAGAGAGAAGGTTGCACGGTGTAAGATGAAAACCATCCCGGAACAATACATTTTCACTCTCTGGTTTAAATCCAACATGCTTTAAACGGCGTACTTGTCAGAAGTGCCGGAGTTGATCCCCAATCAGCTCGGCCTCGTCTCTGTGCAAATTTTGCACCTGTGAAACTCCTGTCTACACTTTTTTTAATTCTGAAGTGTAAAGCATTTCTTGTAAATCATACACCCGTGACGATGCAACAAGTCCACGCCTTACAAGACAGAACAACCCTGTGGACCTGAGACGAGCGCCGCAAGCTCTGAGACACTAGTAACACTCACGTTGAACTCTCATATGAATGGATTATTATCCAGATGAATCTACACTATACTGTATAACTGTACACACCATCATTCACCAACACGCACATTACGCACATTGCAGGAACTCGCCTGGGAGTTATTTCTACCTTGATGGTGTCCAAGTACTCGTGAAACACTGGGATAAGTGCATTAGTGTAGTGGTGGATTATATAGAGGAATAAAGGGAGTTTTTAAGTCTCAGAACGATGTGTTATTCTGCACAATCAAACGTCCGGCTTTGGCGGTCCCGCTTTAAACCGTAATATTGTAGAGATTAGAATTCGAAGTATAAGACATTTCCAAACATTCCTCAGTTACAGAGTTTAGAATAAAGAAACGACGTCTTTCTTTTTAGTAGTTTAGTATTTTTTTCTTTTTCTTTTCATAGAAAGATAAAACTGAAAGAGAGAAACAGTCTATAGCACCGCTAAAGCTCATGATAATTAGTAATACAGTAACAAATGATTACAAATCATTACAATGATTACAAATGATTACAATTTTCTCAAAAATACAAAAGCAGGTCTTAATGTAGTTCTGGGTTAATAATATAATTTAAAAAAAAATTTTTTTCTTCAATGTTCGTACACTCAGCATGATTATGCATTTTCAAAACTCTGAACTCTCACCAGAACTCTGGAGTGAACCCGGGTCACTTTTTAATGCACTTGAACACATAAGATGGGAATCAGCAGGGGCTGCTCGATACGATATGATCACGATTCCTCTGTGACAATTCCATTTGTATTGCGATTCTATAGTTCTAATTTTTTTAACTAATTCTAAGGGTTTTTTTTTCCAGATTTCGTTACAATTCTAAAAAAAATAAAAATAAATTATTATTAGCAAATAATTTGCCATTACAACACACGGCGCTGCCTGATAAAGTGTGAATAGTTTACAGTGAACTACAGAGGAAAGGCAACATATGAACACCTCAAATCCAACCACATTCAAATTAAACATGTGGTCTAAAAATATTAATTTTAGTTACATATAAATCGCCACACCAATGAATCGCGACAGGAAACTGAATAAATTTTCCTCCCAATCCTCTAGTTATCATCCCCCTTCACTCTACAGTAATACAACAAAAGCACTCTGGAGAAAATAAATCTGATATTTAAAAACCTCATTAAATTAGGCTTGGTATAAACACTGAAATATGTTTGTCATTAAAAAAAGAAACAAATACTGTGTGTTAACGGTTTGTACAGTGAGTCTCAGTCAGCGCCGTCACTGTGAGGTAAAACCATACTTCAGTAACATGACAAACTGAGAGAGAGAGAGAGAGAGAGAGAGAGAGAGAGAGAGAAGACAAACGGTCGGTCAGCAAACAACAGCTCTGACTAAAACTGATTTCAGGACCTGAGATGTTTCAAATTCGTTCCAGTTCAGTAAATGTGAAAACATGCGTGTTTACAACAAATAACTAAAATCTCATTTAATAATTTAATCCATTTTGAAATCTAAAATCTAATCATCTAAATCCTAATCTAATCTAAGATTAAATCTAATCTAAAATCTAATCCAATGCTCTAAAACCTAATCTAAAACCTACGTTAATCTAAAATCTAAGACCTGATCTAACCCAATATCTAATCTAATAAAATTTAATCTAATCTAATAGCTAACCTAATCGAATACCTAATCTATAAAATATAATCATCTAAAATCAAATAATATAAAATCTACAATCTCGTCATTGGCAGATTAATCAGAAGTACAGAACAGGAATAAAGCACACTCAGTAGAGGATGAGGCGTCCAAAGTTTAAACCATTTTGACAAAACCAGTAAATATCACACTGATCAGCCGTAACACTGAATAAGTCTCTTAACTCTGCACCCAAAACTGTGATGCTCAGTGTGTTCAGACTTTCCTTCAGAACCAGCATTAACTTTTTCACCAATTTGAGCCACAATAGCTCTTTTATCAGATCAGACTACACGAGACAGCCTTTCCCGCCCATGACCCTGTCACCTGTTCATCTTTTTTTTTTTTTTTGGTTTGTCCTGACCACTGCAGACTGGAAATATCCGTCAGAAAAGCTGCGGTTTTGGACTCGCAATCTGGCCCTTATCAGAGTCACTCAAGCCCATTTTTTTTTTCTGCCTTCAACACATTAACTTCACGGACAAAATGTTCATTTACTGCCTAATGTTTTCCGACCACTTCTAAGTGCCACTGTAACGAGATATTTTAACTGTATCAACTGCTACACCGTGGTGTCTAGACGACTGGGTCAGAGCGTCTCAGAAACAGCAGCTTTTGAGGCATGTTCCCATTCCTCAGTGGTAACTCATGTTTGTGTTAGGATTCAGATCTCTAAACATACAGTCATTGGAATTCTATAAAAAATAAGCTGTTTAAATTCCCATAGGATGTCAAGAACATTTATTGCCAGTTTTCAGTAACTGCGTTAAACACGTGGAGAGTTTAAACTTTGATGGCCGTCTATGATTCCTTTGTATTTTTATGGAATACAAACAACAATCTTTAATCAAACTTGACTGACTCCTCATTTGCACGCTGTTGGGCTGTAAAGGAACGTGAAACGACTCGGTTTGCTCCGTCACACCGGGCTCTCAGTTCAGGTATTTTACACAATGACGAGCATCTTCTTCTTCTTCTTGGTGTTAGCATCCACCATGTGTGGACCAGTACCGCCATTTTCTGGTCTTGGTCTCCCTCATCTTCCGTTCAGTTTAAATCATCTTTTTTTTTTTTTTTTTTTTTTTAAGAAACTCCATCACATACTTTTTTCCTGTTTTAAACTTTGTCTCTGAATATAGTACATTTGAAACTTTCCCCAACCCGTTCCTAAGTGAACATTTGTGTATTACAGACAAAACATGATTCAAGACAAACTGGGCTCATCCACATTAGTGAAAACCTGCCTGTTTGTTTAAAGGTGCCTCGTGATTAATATAAGACCCGCCCCCGGGATTTTAAAATAGTGCCGTGGGTGTGTCTACAAAATGATTGACAGCTGGCTCAGCCAAACACAATCAAGCAAGCCGCTGTAGTTCAGTTTCTAACTTAATATACATTCCGATATGGTTGGTATATAAGGTATATTTTTATCAAGCTCTACAAGTCCTTATCGAAGTTTCTTTTAGGGGGGCAAATAATAAAATCCACTTCTGTACATTTAAACAGCCAGAAACGCACCCCAAAATAACAAATGCAGGCGTTATGGTTTAGAGTTCTGTTTGGTTGCCGCCATTGTGACGCATGCGCAGTGCAGCGCAGGCCTCTAAGACGTAACGAGTCCCAAGACGTTGCTTTTGCACAAATATCCGAGCATTACAACTGCAGTAAAGCTAAACCATCATATTTCTCAGCAGTGTTCGCTTGTTTAGAGTAAACACTAACAAAAACAACACCACAACACGCCAAACAAACCGAACTTCATGCACATTAGCAACGCTAGCACAGCTTAGCCGCACCAGCCACCGAATAGACTTTGACAAGACATTGTCACGATATTTACCTCAGTGTTGAACGCTTTCACCGCATCCATGTTGCTCTCCTTTAACACAACTTCGATTAAACCGCTTTCATTATCCGCGCCCGAGCTCGACGTTGAAGCCAACAACTTCTCGCAGACTCTGACGCAGCGCACGCAAATCACGCACGTAGACGGGAGCACACCCACTCACCTCCTCGTACACTATATAGGTTTACTACCTAGGGAGTAAGATAACAGCGGTCACTCCTACGTAGTGCACAAGGACGCGGCTTGTGCAAACACAAATAGCCGCGCCCACTCGAAGCCGTCGCCGGGCAGTCGGGGGCAGGGAGAACGTCGTTTCCATGGAAACCAGTACAACCAGGAAGTGGGCGTTAAGGTAAGCGCCGCCATTACAGCATAATTTTATATATATATATATATAAAAAAAGATATATTTATTATTTAGGATAAATAGAAGCTAAAATAATAATTATTATTTTATTATTATGGAATGTTTAAATATAAATGCACAGTCTGTGCTATTATTATAATAAACCTCTGGTGGATTCAGTCCATAACAGCTGGATAAGGTTAAGAGGCTGTGATTTAGCTGAGTGATATTTATTGCTTTTACTTAATTTATCAATATCATAACTAAAATCAGTATAGCATTTGAATGGTTTATAATAATAATAATAATAATAATAAAAGGTGGGATCAAAAAGTTCAGAGACTAGTTTTCTAACATGCCACCAGATGGCAGCACAAGTCTACATGCACATGTCCATGTGCGGCTATTTCATCATGGATGAAATTAGAATAAAGAGTAAACGTGGAATTCTGGTTGAAACTGTGCACATCAGCTACAGTGATATTTGACGTGATTCAACAAGTTTATGGAGATGCTGCAATGAGTCGTTCAAGGTGTTTTAAGAGGCATGCACTCTTCAAGAGCGAAAAAAAAAACACTGTGGAATATGACGAGAGATCAGCAGGACCTTCAACCTCTGATAATATCAAAACCATTCGGCAACTTGTGCATGATGATCGTCGGAGAACAATCCACAACACTGCTGCCGTTGTCGGTGTCTCATACGGAACAGTCTAGGCGATCCTCACGTGTGATGTGAACATGCGCGGTGTTACTGCTAAGTTCTTCTCCAGGCTGCTGACCCAGGAGCAGAAGAAACATCGCATTGAAGAACTCCGTCAGCCGTGAATGATCCGGCCTTCATGTAGAGGATCATTAGCGGTGACTAAACATGGGAGTACGGGTATGACCCTGAGACAAAGCAACCGTCTACACAGTGGGAGAGCCCGTCATGTCCACGACCGAAAGAGGCAAGGCAGGTCCTCAGCTCGACCAAGTGCATGCTCATCATCTTTTTCAACATTCACTTTGAGGTGCATTGAGAATTCGAGAATTCGTTCCTGGGGCCAGACTGTAAATAGCAAATTCTACTCCCAGCTTTTAATGCGGCAGGACATATGACGAAAGTAACCGACTCTGTGGCGCACAAATCTCTAAACTTTTTGATGCCATCTCATAGTAATAATAATAATAATAATAATAATAATGCTTGAATAATATTTAAACAAAACTAAATAATATTGTATGATTATATATTCCTTCAGTCATGTCCCGGTCTTTGTTGATGCCCCCAAGTGTTGGAGCTTCTCACCCCCTCCTGCAACGGCGCCTCCTGGTGGCTGAGGGACAGGGGGCGGAGCTAGCCAAGAAGCTGGGTGTCGCCAGAGATGAGCTTGGGACCGAGTTTACGGACGGCTCACGATCAGAGGCTCTGGTGGCAAGATTGTGTCGCCTCGAGAGTCTGTTACACACACTGAGGCTGAGCGTCTTCCGCATCGAGACGGCCAGAGAGCTCAACTCGTCCCATACAGGTAAACCAGACAGATAGAGGGAAGGGGATAGGAGATATTTTGATGTTTCATACACTTGAGGAGGCGTAAGATACTCAACCTTACAGAATGTGATTAATAAGTGTGTATAATTCTGTGTATTAATAAGTTAGACAGAGAGTCCTGCCGTACAGACAGACACACAGACATGTACGTGGACTTCAACCTGAAATAATAATAATATCACTGATTACATTAAAGATCAGCACATTGTTTTTAGCTTTAACCTTTTAACTGTTTCTATAAACTCTTATGCATACATTGGGTTGTTATTATTATTATTATTATTATTATTATTATTATTACTATTATTGACAATTTTGCCTTAAGTACTGAAGATCTATATGTTGTTTTTGTCTTTTTTGCACCAGCACGTCTGCAGGAGCAGCTAGTGTCTCTCCAGGAGCAGTGTGATGAGGAGCGGCGTTCCTCACAGAGGGAGGCGATGCGTCTGAGGGATCAGCTGCAGCAGGAGAGGGAGGAGGCGCAGAGGGAGGCGCACACACTGCGGGATCAGCTCCGCGTCTCACACACCTCTCAAGTATCTAAGTACAGTACAGCTTGATTGGTATGAAATAATTCTACAAACGATGCATCTTCTAAAGTGCGTCCCCATATTTTTTTTCGTTTTTTTCCCGATCCAGGCGGACGTCGCTTTAGCAGCGGAAGAACTGAAGAAGATCAAAACTCAGCTGAGCCGGAAACTTCAGCAGGTCAGGGGTCATCAAGAAGGTCACAGCTAGTTCAGTACACTGTTCCCGGGCTTCAATCTCTGACCTTTCCGCAGATGAAGGAGGAGCTGGCGCGGGAGACATCGTCCCGTCTGGAGGCTGAGCAATCCCATGATGCACTGCTTCGGAGAGTAAAGGAGCTGGAAGGGGAGGTGGAGAAAGAGAAAGAAGAGGTGAGGGAATAATTTGGAAAGTATACCTGTCTGTCTGATTGATTGAATTCTTTATTCAAACTCTTAAAAGTGACCTCTCGGTAGGTGAAGAGTCTTGAAGCCGACTGCCACGCCCTAAGTGTTGACGGACAGGAGGTGAAGGCGGAGCTAGAGGAGAAGGTAGACCTTATACAGAGTTTGGAGGAGGAATGTCAGCAGCTGCAGCAGCAGATAGGTACGGAGCACAGAATTATGGGAAATTACAACCTTCTGTAAGTATGTAGTATATGAAACGTGTGTGTGTGTGTGTGTGTGTGTGTGTGTGTGTGTGTGTGTTTCCTGGTCAGAGGAGAAGGACGTTCTTGCATCAGATCTATGTGCCAAGTTAAAGGTAAGATGGAGGGAGTCGAGTTAATATATGATGTCCGCTCAGAAATATATTGTAATTTCTGTGTGTGTGTGTGTGTGTGTGTGTGTAGAGTATGAGGAGAACACTGCAGCAGCAGCAGCAGGAGAACAGTACACTCCTCAGGGGCAGAGAAGAATTGAAAGTAGCAACAAACAAAGTTCAGGTACACACACACACACACACACACACACACACAGGCTGTAAGATTGATTATCCATCTATACATCGTATAGACATCTATCTAAGACTGTGAAATATTTTGCTCCTCCATATTTTTTCACTCTTGTTTAGGGACTGAATGATCAGTTAGAAGCTCAGTGCTCTGATCTGAGTTCAGCTCTTCGTTCCCTCACCGAGGAGAAAGCGCAGCTACAGGCCAGTCTGAAGGTAACTCTTGTTACACAGATTAATAATTAACAATGTGCGATTTGTGAGCTGAGATTACAGCAGCACGCGGTTACCATGGCAACAAGACAAATTGTAATAGAATGACATAGTGATAGATGACATGGTAACAGGGTGACATGGCGACAAGAGACATGGTAACAGGGAAACACAGGGACAAATGACATAGTGACAAAAGACATGATAACGGCGACATGATAACAGGCGATGTAGTGACAAATAGTGTTATAAACAGGGAAACATGATGACAAATGACATGATAAAAGAGTGACGTGGTGACTAAAGACATGGTAACATATGACATAACAGGATGACATGATGACAAATGACACGATTAACAATGTGCGATGTTTGAGCTGAGATTACAGCAGCACGTGGTTACCATGGCAACAAGAGACTTGGCGACAAATGGTAATAGGATGATATAGTGATAGACGACATGGTAACAAATGACATAATAAGATGACATGATGACAAATGACATGATAACAGAATAACATGGTGACAAATAACACAATAACTGGGTGACATGGTGACAAATGACATGATAACAAGATGACAAAAGACATGGGAACAGAATGACGTGGTGACAAATGACACGGTACCAGGGTGACATGGTGACAAAAGACATGGTACCACGGCGACATGATGACAAATGACATAACAGGGTGACATAATGACAAATTATATAACAGGTTGACGTGGTGACAAATTACATGACAACAGGGTGACATGGTGACAAAAGACATGATAACAGAGCGACATGATGACAAATGGGTTTATAAAAAGGGCGACATGATGACAAATTACATTTAGTCAGTAATAATTATACACCACAGATCGGTTTAAGAACGTACTGCGTGTGTTTGAGGTGGAGCAGGAGCGCACTGCACAGCATGTGAAGAACATGGACCTGCAGTTAGACACAGCCAAGAGGAACATGCAGCATGAAGTGCAGGAAGCTCTGGCAGATAGACGCCTGTTACAGAAAGAACTGTGAGTTCACACCTACATATATACACCCATGTGCTAGTATGTTAATTCAGCATATTCCTCAGGAGCCAATCACATGCATCAGATACATTCTTTTATCCCTAAGACTAAGCCAGGTGCTTTGTTCCCTCCCCTAACAGGGACACTCTACGTGTGGACCATACCAAACTGCAGCAGAGCTCAGCCGCCGCCCTGGACGCAGCTGCCAGTCATCAGGAGCTGCTGGAGCGAACCATCAGACGCCTGCGGGGGGAGCTGAGGAGCGCAACGAAGGAGCGAGAGGCCATGCAGAGAGGGAGGGAGGAGGTACGTGACTGCATGGTTATTCTAGGTGAACAGATGCATGCATGGGCAGACACAAACACACACACACACACACACACACACACATTTAAATGACATTAACACATGGTTTTGTGCTATCGTAGGTGTGTACAGAGCTGGAGTGTTTGAGGACAACCTCAAAAAGTCTGCAGGAGCAACTCAAACAGGTGCACACACACACTCACACATGCATTTTAAGCTTATAGACAGTTTCCTTAAGATATCTCCATCTCTCTCTCTCTCTCAGCTACAGGAGAAGTTACAGGTGAAAGAGTGCCATTTGTGTTTGTTGCGTTCAGAGACAGAATACATTCAGCGAGAGAACCTCAGGCTGAAAAATCAGCTGCAAAACACACACACGGTAAGAGACCATGGAGGGAGGTCGGGAGAGAGAGAGAGATTCAAACGGAAGTGTTTACAGGTCGTCCCCGCCTTACGAACATTTCCCGAGTCATGAGTTTCCACAGACGCGAACGGACCGCGGTTCTATGAACATTTGGAGATCACATCACAGAAGTCGCTCACGTGTATTGTACAAAAATTTGACGCTGAAGTGCACCAGATACCAATATTTAGCATTATATACAATATTTTCAGTGTGTAAGTGAATTTATAAAATGTCTAAAGTCTGATATATTGTATGTGTGTGTGGGGGCGGGGGGGGAGGGGGGGGGGGGGTCCGGGAGCTCGATTATTCACAGAGTTCACAGTCCAATACAGTGAAAAACAGCTCTGAGACAAAATGGTGTCCAGGATTCCCCTCGCGATTTAAAGGTGCGGAGACAGCACTGTTATATCTGATGTCTGATCAGATTAATTTCCTTAGCCGCGGTTACAGTTTTTGGTCACATGATGGCAGTGGGAAGAAAGGGGACAAATGTAGTCGAATGGATTGGTACGCTTTATTATATTCGTGTCAAAGGCGTACAAGACTCACTTTGTCAGACTTAAAAACAAATCTGACTTACGAACATGCTCCCGGAACAGACCGTGTTCATAAGTCGGGGACGACCTGTATTGTGTGTGTGTGTGTGTGTGTGTGTGTGTTCTGCAGAAGAAGTCTGAGACTCTACAAACTGAACTGGGAGACAAACTGAACGAGCTACACATACTCGGGAGACAAAGGTGTGTGTGTGTGTTTGTGTGAAGTGTGACTGACTTTTTTTTAATAACTATTAATTACAGTGGAACCTTGGATTACGAGCATAATTCGTTCCGGAAGTGGGCTCGTATTCCAAAACACTCTTAAACCAAATCATCATTTCCCATAAGAAATAATGAAAACTCAAATTATTCGTTCCACAGCCCCCAAAAATAAATACATAAAAATAATTAATACAATCTATAAAATGAAAATAAAACAAATTAATCGGCACTTTACCTTTAAAAAAAGTACAAATAAATCCCGACAGATAAGTGTTTCCATTGGTGCGTGCACGCGCGGTGTGTGTGTGTGTGGAATTAGCCCCTTCCCTCGCCTCGTTTTACACAGTAACATTCCTCCTCCCTCTCCCCACCTCGCTTTTTCACAACAGTTTCACAACAAACACACGCACGCACACACACACACACACACAACGGAAACACCGTATTAACAGGAAAAAAAGAATCTCTCTGAGACTGACATGAGCGTATATTAACAGACACACTTTTTAAGTTTTACAACAAGCGCATAAACACAGCGGAAACACCGGTTTAACGGAAAAAAAGCGAGACTGGCGCGAGCGCATACTAAAGGAATCACTGCTGTAAAGTAAAAAAAAAAGAAACAAATGAACCAGCACCTTACCTTTGAAAAGAATCGCGACAGAGCATTGTTTCTGTGTCTTTGTGAAGTCGGGAGGGGGTGAAAAGGCAAGAGAGCGTCTGTGCGTGTGTGTGTTTCAGTGTCAAATTGCGCACGCACGAGCAGAGTTTCTGTGTTTGCGAAGCCGTGGGGGGAGGGTGGGAGGGGGAGAGGGGGAGGGCGGGGTAAGGTGAGAGAGTGACGCTCGGTGTCAAAATAAGAGTCGCATGTGTGAAGCATGATACTCGGCGCACGTAAACTAATATTTGCTCGGTTTCCGAATAAAAAATTATTGAAAATCTTTGCTCGGTTTGCGGAACACTCGTAAACCACGTTACTCGCAATCCGAGGTTCCACTGTACTTTCTTCTTTTGCAAAAACTCTGTTTTTTCACCAGAGAGGTGGAGCTACACAAAGCAAAACAGGAGATTAACCAATTAACCAAGCAAGTTGATGAACTCCAGAGAGCAAAGCATCATGGGAGGAAGTCAGCTCAGCTGGAGGTGTGTGAGGTAATTAACACTCCGTCCACTAGTTAAAGAAAGCTCTCGATGATGTGTCGCCCAGGTCATGTGACCTGTCGCGATCCAATCGGAAACTTCTGAAAAAAGTGTGCGAGCTGGAGAGAGTTGTGTTCAATCAGAATGCTCACATTAAAGAGCAGAAGGTTCAGCTAAAGCAGAGAAACAAGCATGAAGAGAACAACGTGTCTAGGGTCAGGGTGACACACACACACACACACACACACACATTTACTGTATATACAGTACATCAATACACATGCTTTAACCATTAATACACATACAGATATCATATATACATTCATTTGCATATTCCGGCTGCTTAAATTCTCTCTCTCTCGTGTGTGTTGTCAGGCTCAGTCGCTGGAGCAGCTACGTGTCGAGGTTGCGTCTCTGCAGGCCGAACTGCTCGATCTCTCCTCCAGCCAGCAGGAGGCGCTACAGGCAGAAAGATGCCTCACGCACACACTGCAGGAGAAATGCGAAGTGTGTTCTTGGTCTGTTTTATGTTTAACGGATAGTGAATAAAAATAAAATTAGATAGCTAACAGGTAGTTACGAGAATCTCACACGGTGACCGCGTGCCGCTGTAGTGTGTCGTGTTCACTGTGTAAATTCCACTTCATACTTTTATGTTTCACACTCGATGTTGTGTTTTGATATCAAGTGTACCACCATTGAGATGTGTCACCTGTCAACGATGAGTAGTCAGTGTTGTGTGTGTGTGTGTGTGCAGACGCTGGTGGAGTGTGTGGCGAACCTGAAAGAGGAAAAGAAAGAAGCTGAACAGAAGATGACGGAGGTCAAACTCGCGTCCCAGCAGGTAAGGAAACATTAAACATAGAAATCCTGGCTCCTGATTGGCAGAACAGAGAAATGCTAATGCACCAAGAACCGTTTCAGATCTCTGAGAACCTGCAGGAGGCGCACAGCTGGTTCCGCTCCAAATTCGACAGCTTGAGAAGCGGATTGGGACACAACCGCGCCCCGCTTCAGGAGCAAACCGGGGACTCCAGAGACGACATAAATGAGATTTCAGCGGCGCACGATACCAGCGAGGTACTGCGACTCTGAAACTTCTACGCATTTTCACAACGACAACTTAACTGCATTTGCTGTGTGTGTGTGTGTGTTAGGTGGTGTGTGTGGCTGAGCCGGAGCTGGAACGCTGGGCTTCTACTCTACAGCGCTGGGAGATGAAGAAAGAGCTGGACCGCTTGGCTAACGGCTACACAGCTGCAGCACGAGCACACTCGCTGACATAGCACACACACACACACACACACTTAGGAGTACAGGAACACAAGAAGCCCCAATTTGTCCTCAGGAACTTTTATTAATTTATTTATTGTTGAAAACTGATGAAAAATAAATATATTTTATAAAACTATATGACACTTTTGTTGCTAATTAAATAATTATGCATTAACTATAGTTAGACATAAACAGTAAGCATATTACGTTAACTACATAAATTACGCTCTAGGTAGCTAAATTATAGCCCAGTTAGTTGCTAGTCTGATGTACCGAGGTAACCGCTACATGTTTAATGCTAAGTTTATCGTGTGTGTAAGTGTATCTTTCCCTCCAGGAATTAAACTGGTTTAACCCTGCTATGTGGGTCGCTAGTTATTCTGGTTAGTGCCATGCAACTGCTAGTCATCCATGAGGCCGCTAGATATTTCTGTTTTCGTGCTGTTGCAAATGCAAATGGAAATGTTTATGAATAAACTCTTATCTAGCATGACTCGTCACCTCTCGTAACTTCCATACAGTGGCTTCTACAATGTTATGTAAAAAATAATACACTTATGGGGTGTGCTGTTATAGGAAAATAATCCAGACAGGGTGGAGCGACATGACCCAACCTGCAGCAGTGCTGTGGTAACAAAGTGGTAGAAAAATTACCATTATTTAATACTTTTATTATCATGATTCATTATAATATTCATTATATTATTTTTGTTGTTGTATCAGTATTGTTAATATTTTAGTACTCCTATTGTTTTTTTCCCTCTTTTTATTACTGTATTACTACATTGATGCAGTATTATTCTTTGTTGTTGTAGTAGTATTGTTACTTTAGCACTTTTATAACTTATTTTAGTTTATTGTTATTACTCTTATTATTATCGGCATTAATGCTGTATTATTAGCGCTCAAGCACTAGAACAACAGCACAATGAGACTATGACATCATCGCCATTGCTCTGATAATGCTGATGTTTTAATGTGCGAAGGCCCTTTTGTTCTTCTAAGGATTATTATTTTTATGTATATTTATTTATTTTTCATTCATCTGGGACCATTTGGAGGTCTTATCACACAGGTTGGAATCTTCTGCCATTCGGATGCCTGTGAGTCTAGAGATTTTGCTGCATAGCTCATACACACTTGCACTTATACATGTCTAGATCTCAAGAATGACGGGTCAAAGCAGCTGCGCCATCGCCGCCTGGACGCACCGGAAAAACACGTCCGGGGCTTTTTAGGGGTCTTAACATGCTCAAAAAAAAAAAGCACACAGGTTGTGTGGTGCACCCGGGTGGCGATGGCACAGGTGCTTGGGCCCGCACATCCTTGCTTGCAGCTATACTGCATTTATAATAACAGTAACCATTACTATTATTATTATATTTATTAATTTGTATTATTATTTGTTGCAGCCTTGAAAACGTTTTAGTACTATTTTTTTCAATTTTTCAATTCAACTTATATTTTACTCTTATTACTCTTATTCTTTTCTATTTGTTACTGCTGTTATTATTATTAACTATTATTACCAGCATAAATGCTGCATTATTATTTTTACTTGTTGTAGTGTTAATATTTTAGTACTCTTATTACTGTTTTATTAATGATATATTTTACTGTTGTTATTATTATTACTCATTATCATCATCATCATCATCATCATGTGCTGGCAGTGCGCGCTCGCGCGTCGCTCTTGTTCCCGGTGCACCCCGCCTCTTCCTCGCTCCTCCTCTCCGCGGCGCTCGAGCCGACTTCTGCCCGTCTGCTGCCACGTAATCCCGTTGAAACCGGCGCACGAGCTCCGCAGAAACCGGCGCGCGAGCCCCTGGAGAAGACCGACCGACACTTTCCTCAACAACTCCGGCGCAACAAAAGAGAGCGACGCGCGCGTGAATGGCGTTCGATCTCCGTGGGCCGTTACGGACTCGCGAGGTAAGCCCAAAGAAGCGAAAGTGCGCGCGTGCACGCGACTCGCTGGAAGTTGGCAGTCGGTGCGCGTGCGGTAACCGGACAGCTTGTAACGTTAAGAGACAGACCGAGTGTGTGTGTGTGTGTGTGTGTGTGTGGAGTTTGTTCCCCGGTAGCCGGTGTGCTGCAGCAGGAGACCGGGATGAATCCTAAACAGCGCACGGGTTCACTTCAAGCGCGCGACGCGGCGGTTAAACTCCCGAGTGTGTCGCGCACTGCGTAGTGACCTTGCGTAGGGCGCGCGCGGGGATTCGGGACGCGGCTAGGCACGCGCGTAATCAGAAACTTTAGAAGGTTTAGTTTTTAGCGTTTGTGTTTTTTTCGGCTAGAAACTCTCAAATAAGTGCGCAAATAACCAGTTTAGTGTTTTTTTTTTTAATTAAATAACATACTTTTCTTTTTCTTACCCTGTTCAATAACGGTATCTAACTTTACAATTAACGTCATTTGACTCGAGATGAAGTAAAGAAATATGCTCATCTCTTCTGTTTTAGCGTATAAACTGAGTACTCTGACTATAAAATGCACTTTAGATGTGCGAACAGTACTGTGTTAAAGAGTTTTGAATCCAAGTTTTCTCAACTCTCGGTGCTTATGACCCTCTTCGGTTACCGTAGACAGGAATAACTCGGCTACCCGCTGTGTGCATTCAGTGCGCGCATGCGCAGGCGCGGTTAGGCCTTAACCTTTAAATAACACGTGCATTATTTTGCTCATATTTTAACTCAATGAATCGCAATAAAGCACAATATTTCCTGTGCCTAAGATATGTGTCTGGTTAAAATTATAAATGTCATGACAAAATCTGCCAAAAATTAACTTGTTAACATAAAAAAAAAAGTAATTTGCTTATATAAATGGTGTGTTAAAATTGATTCAGTCTATAGAAGTACATAATAAATAACAAGAATATTTATAAAAATTATACCGTTATACCGATACCGTTATTGACTTGGCCTTGCCTATAATTTTTTAATTTTATTTTGTGCAGCCTGTACTTTTAGTATGCTAATTAGGCCCAACCTCCCTTGCATGGCACTGAGATCACATGACCTGAGACCTCATTATAATTTTTTTCTTTAAAACAATCATAATGGCAGACACAGTGCTAACTTACAAAAAAACAAAAAAAAAAAAACAACACACGCTTTTTATGGAATCCACCAAGAAAAATTTTTGAATATTTTTCCGACATTTATTATTATTTTTTGACATCTTGTCATGTGACCGTTGCATTCGAATACTCATTAATATTCCTTAGCATCTGCCAAAGATGGGCGTGTTCACATGATCAGCCGTGTCTGTGTTCAATTATTTCAGCACCGGGAACCTACTAAACAAAATTTGAAAGACACTGCGTTACAAAACCCTTCGTGCCCGCATGATAGCAGCCAGTCACTGACAAGTGGAGTTTTTAGACTTTTAGACTTGTAGTGTTTGAGGTGGTAAAACGGCACCATTTTTTCATAATCCTACAGGTGGCGCAGGTGGTCTTAGAATTATTTGCCAAGTTTGTTTAGAAGTAATAATTATGGTGGGTGACAGACATGTGTGTTTCTCAGTTAATATTATTTGAAGTTAGTTTGTGGTGTTTAAATGCTGTGCTCGGTTTTTAAGTGAGAAAACTAATGTTATAAGGAACGGGCTGCATTTAGTTACTCAAGAGCAGGCTGATAATTTGAAGCGACGTCACTGCTAAACCGATTTATAACCCTTCCGTATTCTCCCTAAACAGAAGCACTACATAGTGTATGAAATAACGGGTCCTATGTAGATTGTTCACTATGTAGGTCACTCAGAATCTGACGTTGAGCTCCTCCACACTGTACGCGCTAAATAGAGTTAAGAGGAACCTTTTGAGTTATTATACGAAGACATCCTCAGGAACTAGCATTTTACTCCCACTTCCTGTTTCCCACCCACTTCCTGATTGCCTGGATGGGCGTTGTGGAAATAGGCTTAGACTGCCGTGTGTGTGTGTGTGTGTGTGTGTGTGTGTGTGTGTGTGTGTGAGAGAGAGAGAGAGAGTGTATGTGTCTTACCATTACTGATCTTTGCACAGTTGCCATGACTACTGGAAATTTCTAGAAGGGATGTAAATGCAAGTGGGAAACGCAAATTCTTCCAAAACAGCCTGTTGCATATGCGTAAATATGCTAATTGTATGCCAATATTATTCATAATGCATTACCATAGAGACCCATGTGATATTTTATGCTTTTTGTTCTTTCTCTTCTCTTTTTGTACTCCGTGTGCTTCCTGCAGGTTAACGACCCGCCGTGTGCAATTTATCTGCAGCTGTAAACAACCCAGCGTCTGTGTGTGTGTCTAAGAGTGACACTGTGTGTGTGTGTGTGTGTGTGTGTGTGTGTGTGTGTGTGTGTGTGTGTGTGCGCGTCCTCGAGGACTCTCGGATGCCATGCGTCAGTTGAAGGGCAAGCCGAAGAAGGAGTCGTGGAAGGATAAGAAGGAGCGCAAGCAGGCGATGCAGGAGGCGCGTGAGCAGGTGGCCACCGTCGTCCTGCCCACGCTCGCCGTCCTCATCCTCCTCATCGTCCTCTTCGTCTACGTCGCCACCCGACCCGGCGCCGTCCAGTAGCCTTCCGCTGTTCCTATACCAAGCTGCTCAACATGGTGCGTTCTAGTCGTGCTTTCAACTCCCTCGTCCACTTTCCCTGACACATCAATCCCATAATGCACCACAGTGCACTGCGATGTTAAATCCCAAGGCGTATAGCAAAACTTATGGGTGTAAGTCCTATACTTCTTATATAGTTCTACCATGTAGAGTATGAAATGATGTATACACCCTTGGCAGCGCCCATGCCAACTCATTACCAAGCCAATCTCGCATCCTACCCCATGTGAAGTGTGTTACAGCGTTGATCTAATGCTAGATAGTTTGCTAGCTAACTAGCAATCCAGTATGAGCATATGAGTAAAATGGACTGTACGCACATGCTCAGGATGCACCATTAACTTTTAACAGCAGATAATTGATCCATTACTCTTGCTCAAGAGCAGGGTGCTGAAAATGCCACGTAAGGAGACAAGGGCACATTGAAAACGATATCGGGACACCACCCCTGCTTCCGTACGTCCCTCTAACCCCAACGCAAAAAGGAAACTAGAACAGTTTCCTGCAACCACCATGCGACTAGGTGAAACAGGAGGCCATTTTGGCTCTGTCAGAGCTCGAACCTAATGCCTGTGGTGGCCATGTTGGCTCCGTACTGTGTTTACAGGGTTTCAGTTTCATGCCAAAGCAACCGAGATTCAGGAATTGAATCAGGACCTGGGAGGAAGGTTCCACAAATCAGGACTTAACCGAAGCATACACACACACACACACACACACACACACACACACATACATATACATAGTATTAATAATATACATGTACTCGCACTAAGTTCAATGCCAAAACAAAAGTTCTTTCTGTGAAACACCATCAACAGCATTTACACTTTAGGAACAGTTAAATGTTTTTTTTTTTTTTTAACTTGAATGCCAAACTAAAACTGAAAAGTTACTTCCCTAATTTAACACACTCCTAAATTTGGTTGTGTCCCAAACACTAGTTCATCCACTAGTTACTGTGTTCTAACATAAGCTAGCTTTATTATTATTATTATTATTATTATTATTATTATTATTATTTACATTTCTCTTTAAAATAATAGGTTGTGCTTCAGCTTCCTTTCATCTCTGTCAGTTTTTACCTCAGGATGGTGTTTCGTGTCGAGCGCTAATCTCACATGCTAATCTCCTCTGTAGATTAGTTTCTGTTTAGTCGTCTCAAATCCAGCGTTATAAATTCATACCTCAGCATTTGGGAAACAGCCTATATTTTATGAAGTGTGTTATATTTGCGCTGAAGTCACACACACCCACACACACGCACACAGTTATATCCCAAAACAATGTTCTTGTTATAAAGTATTCATCTTTTGTATCGCATTTCGTGAAACTCATCATGGAAGATAATCATTTTACTATTTGAATTGCCCATGAGAACTGTGTTGATGTTTGAAGGTTGATGTTTCTGTGGTGATGATGATGTTTTTATGACATTTGTTGCACTAGACAAGACCACCATGCGCAAAGTGTTTAAGAAGCGTGCTAATGCTAACTCGCACATACACAAACACGTGTGAGAACTCGATTTATGTCTTAACAGCCTCCACAAGCAGCGCGTTTGCTAATTTAAAACAATGTAAAAAAAAATGTTTTACTTATTAACGAATGCTCTCCTTTTAGCATATTTATTTGAATGTAATGTGGGAAAAAAGTCAATGTTGAGAAACAGCACCCCCTGGTGGGAATGATGAACTCTACACACGCAACACGATTCAACTTTTGACTTTCCGTCAAGAAACCTTACTGTGATTAACTAAAAGTTTTTTTTGGTTTGGTTTTTTCGCTTTAACAACATTTAACAGCTGACTAAGTGATGCAACGTGCCAAAAATATTTGAAAAATAGTACAAAAATCACTATTTTTATTTCAGTTTTATTTCTTACATCGATATCTTACAACCTTACGCAAATCGCTTGTGTTTTGTTGCCTGGTAAATGTTTTTTTTAGTTAAGATTTTTTTAAATCTAATCATACATACATTTGAAGCCAAGTAGCTAAACACACTTAAATAAATAATAACACACTAGTCAATTTGACTTTATATTAGCAAAACAAAGTAGCTACATGAATTCCAGCTACGTTTGCTCACTAAAAATCTCAGCGCTCATGGTGACAGCCTTTTTCTTCACATGATATATTTATAAACATGTAATAAACAAATCTAAATCTGTAATCTTGTATGACAAGATAACATAAATTATAATTTTTTTGCACCAAACAGTAGACGAGGAACGAAGAAACGTCTGACCGCGTGTGCTATTAATTTGTTATACAAATTTGCACAGAATTTTTCGAAAACACTTTCATGGCGAAAACACAGTGTGCTTAAATGGGGGAAAAAAATCTGTTTGTTTTTTTTGTGCAACATGGGGTAACCCATGGACAAAGGCGTGTGGCATGTCATCGTGACGCGCACAAACCACTGTTTGTTCATTGATTTAATATCGTAATTTTCATAACAATAACTTCTAATAACTTAATGCCTCGCTCAAAGCTACTGCGCACCTCAAGTATTGCAACACATCATAAAAACAATCATCATCACAACCTTATGCTGTTTTCCTTTGTAAAGCGTTTGTACGTTATTTCTGTACGTAAGTGGACCTAAGAACCAAATCTGAACTCAGTGTGCCTTGATTAGACGCGTGTATGAACGTGTGGCAATGACAAAGAGTGTATTATATTGTTCACAACAGCCAGCAGCGCGCACGCACGCACGCACGCACGGAGTAGCTGTAAGAGTCTTCAGCTGGCCTTCATTTAGCAATGTGCCTTAAGAATGTATTAAAACCTACAAAAGAACGATAAAGTGAGTGAATTCTCTGTGTGAATTTCAGTGTGTCTGTCAGTCTTTGGTCGTAATTTGTCTGAAAGAACAGTTTATTATTTGAAAGACCTTTTTTTTTTTTTTTTTTTAGCTTTTTTGATCAAAAGAAAAAGGCTTCATCCAGCAATATATGAACATTACAGCTGCTACAATAGCACTTTTATTTCTGACAATGATATCAGTACTGAAACATTTACATATCGTGCCAGATCAATATCGACCCCGCTAACGTCACGATGCCACCGTTTTCTTTTCTCGCGGCGTATACAGTGGTTCTCTAACCTGGCACTTGGATATCCAACTCTATGGTTTGCTTTTACATCCTTCCCAGTTTGTTTGAACCTGCACCAAGCGTTACACACAGCTGAGTGGGAACGAACGACATCTCTAGATGTAGGATGATTCAATATTCCTTTCCTCAAATTGGAATTTTTTTCCCCTCTACTTCATCTGAGAAAAAAATGCCCTTATTTAATAGAATAGAATAAAAAAAAAAATTTGTAACTCGCTCTGGACAACAGCGTCTGCAGAATGCCTAAATGTAAATTTGTTGGAGTTATGACTCACATAACCAGAATGCTCAGCTATTAAACGTTTTTATTTCATACCTCTGATTTGATTATTTGCTTCAAAATGAAATAAGCATGAGGTGACTATCCGCTAAGTGTGGTGATGGAATCAATCACTTTTAATAGGGTTTGTCACTGGAGACTCCTTTCCATAAATATTATATAAACGTCTCGTTAGATAGAGATATAGAAACATAAATACTTCTTTGATTCCCGAAGAAACTTCCAAACATCCAGTAGCAATGAGAACAGAAACAAAACAGGTTTGTGATTGCACAGTGTAGAGCTCGCGTATAGGCAGAACATACGTTTGGGAGATGACCGACGTTACTAGCAGTGCAATGCTGAACTACAAGAATAATATATACAGTATATATCATTCATCTTCTATACCTCTTATATATTATACAGGGGACTGGAAGCCTGCAGCCTATCCCAGGAAACTTTAAAAACTTTAAACATTCATTCACACACTGGAAACACGAATTAGCCTAATTTGAGGACACGCACCCAGACCCTGATGTTCAGACACTTGGACATCCCAACAGCTCATGTCTGCTGAAACCCTTCTCACTGTCTGTAACCAGTTCTTCTTCTGATTCCAAACTCCTGTTACATTAGGCATGTCTCCACTTGCACCTCCAGGGCCTGGGTTCGATTCCCTCGTCTGTGTGCGTGGAGTTTGCATGTTCTCCCTGTGCTTGGTGGGTACCTCAGGGTGCTCCAGTTTCCTCGCACAATCCAAAGACTTGCAGATTATGCTAATTAGCGTTCCACAAATTCCTGTAGTGTGTGAATGAGTGAGTGTATGTGTGTCTGTGCCCTGCGATGGATTGGCACCCTGTCCAGGGTGTACCCTGCCATGTGCCCTAAGTCTCCTGGGATAGGCTCCAGGCCCCCCTGTGACCCTGAATACAGGATTAAGCGGTATAGATGATGAGTGAGTGAGTGAGCGTTTGTGTGTGTGTGTGTGTGTGTGCCCTGCGATGGATTGGCACCCTGTCCAGGGTGTACCCTGCTTCATGCCCTAAGTCTCCTGGGATAGGATCCAGGCCCCCTGCAACTATGTATACAGGATAAAGACCATGAGTGTCTCGAAGGTAAGGCAAGTCACGCAGTTACACATAAAAGTCAGCAGGTGGAGACATTCCCGCTTCAAACACTACACTACACTACACTACACTAGCACTCCTGACAACTTTGTCCAAACGTGTGGTGTCCCTGTTTCTAGACACTACTCATAGAAGGGTATACCAGCAATGACCGACTGGTAGAACATCAGCAGGAGCTTTTTACAGATGATGAATGAGTCTAGTCTGCTCAGGAAGAACAACCAATTATGACCTTTCTTGTACAGAAGGTCAGAATTCTCTGTCCAGTCCAGTTTGCCATCCAGCTGTAGCCACAGGTATTTGTAGGACCTCACCATCTCAACATCCACTCTCTCAATAGTAACTGGTACCATGACAGAGCGGGACAGACGACCATCTCTTCACCACACAATATCAGTGTATAGGTGTATATAGAGTGAACAGAAAAGGGGTGAGTACAGTGCCCTGAGGTGCTCCTATGCTGCTGACCACTAAATATATACAGTATGTAATTTAGATTATATCAAACTCTTTATGAATGAACTGTTGCTATATACATACATGGTAACTGAAGATAACCATCGCATTATCATAACATTACCTTACTGGTAGAGCTGCAGTTATACAAAACGAGTCAATCATACAAGTCAAACCGGGACTTGAGAGGAAATTTCTGCTGAAAGAACGTGATGAAGAGTGATTGACATTTACGGAAGACTTCAAGCACAGCACAGCGACGAGACTCTCATATGGCGCAAACGTTTTAAAGAAGGTGGGTCACTTCGTGTTCCTGTGAACTCGTTACAGGAACTCGGCGGGGAGTTTTTGCCGCAGTCCTGACCTCACTCTAAAGCCATTTCCACATCTATTAAAGGAGTTCCTGGGAGGCCAGCATTTTAGACATGAATGAAGAAAGCAGGCCGGCACGGCGGTGCAGTCGTCAGCATCGTCGCCTCGCAATTCCGGGTTTGATTCCCGGCCAGTCTCTCTGTGCACGGCATTTGCATGTTCCTCCCTGTGCTTGGTGGGTTTCCTCCGGGTACTCAGGTTTCCTCCCGCAGTTCAAAGCCATGTAGATTAGGCTGACAGGGGAGTATATAGAGAAATACATCGAGTTTTTACTCTGAGAACTGAGTTCTGTTATTCTGCACAATCAAAAATACTTAAAAAGGAACTAACACGGTGTGGCAGGCGGCCATGTGACTTTTTTTTGTTTTTCTTGCATAATTCACATGGGAGGAAATAGTGCAATAAGTGTGAACCGACAGTTTAAACAATGCGGCGCACTGATGAACGTGAGAACACGTTATTCTGCATGAAGTCGGTGCAGCTCGGACTCGGACTCGGCGTCGCTAATCGGTGCTGAAATGCAGCACGTTTGCATGTAACAGACTCGCGCGAGCACAATCTGCGTAAATGCAAACGTGACCGGCTCCTTTAAGGCTCGCCCCCGTTACCGTGGAACACCGGTGACGTTTGCAAGCGGCGATGATGATGATGCGGCGCACGCGCCCGCTGTGGATGTGAAAGACTTAACCAACCAAACCGGTTTTAAACCAAATTAGCAGCACTTTACTTCACTTTAAGACCTTAGAGACTTGATTTTTTTTTTTTTTTTTAAGAGCGTTTGCGCGTGCGCGCACGTTCCCCGGTTACGCCCAGGAGACACATCGATGTCGCTTCCACGTCAGCGCGAGCTGGACGCCCCGGATTGTCGCGCGCTCGCGGTAAGGCGCGAGCGAGCTTCCCCGTGTTTACTCTCCTGCTTATTCATCTGTTCTGAATGTTCTCATGAAATACACTGTGTGTATCTCTCTGTGTGTGTGTGTGTGTGTGTTTATGTTCATATATGTGTATGTACATGCCAACGCATCAAAGCGCGCGACGTGCTGAAGCCACGCCCACTGCCAGTGTTAACTGAAGATGGAGCAGCAACTGGGTGAGTCTGTCTGTCATCAGTGTGCACGGAGTACAGCGTGGTCTGTCTGTCTGTCTCTCTATCTGCCTGGCAGTCTGTGTCTCTGTCTGTCTCTGTCTGTCTGCTTTTCTATCTGTCTGTCCATCTGCTTATCTGTCTGACAGTCTGTGTATCTGTCTGTCTCTCCATCTGTCTGTCTGTCTGTCTGTCTCTGTCTGTCTGCTTTTCTATCTGTCTGTCCATCTGCTTATCTGTCTGACAGTCTGTGCATCTGTCTGTCTCTCCATCTGTCTGTCTGTCTCTGTCTGTCTGCTTTTCTATCTGTCTGTCCATCTGCTTATCTGTCTGACAGTATCTGTCTGTCTCTCCATCTGTCTGTCTGTCTGTCTCTGTCTGTCTGCTTTTCTATCTGTCTGTCCATCTGCTTATCTGTCTGACAGTCTGTGCATCTGTCTGTCTCTCCATCTGTCTGTCTGTCTGTCTCTGTCTGTCTGCTTTTCTATCTGTCTGTCCATCTGCTTATCTGTCTGACAGTCTGTGTATCTGGCTGTCTCTCCATCTGTCTGTCTGTCTGTCTGTCTCTGTCTGTCTGCTTTTCTATCTGTCTGTCCATCTGCTTATCTGTCTGACAGTCTGTGTATCTGGCTGTCTCTCCGTCTGTCTGTCTGCTTTTCTACCTGTCTGTCCATCTGCTTATCTGTCTGACAGTCTGTGCATCTGTCTGTCTCTCCATCTGTCTGTCTGTCTCTGTCTGTCTGCTTTTCTATCTGTCTGTCCATCTGCTTATCTGTCTGACAGTCTGTGTATCTGTCTGTCTCTCCATCTGTCTGTCTGTCTGCTTTTCTATCTGTCTGTCCATCTGCTTATCTGTCTGACAGTCTGTGTATCTGGCTGTCTCTCCGTCTGTCTGTCTGCTTTTCTATCTGTCTGTCCATCTGCTTATCTGTCTGACAGTCTGTGTATCTGTCTGTCTCTCCATCTGTCTGTCTGTCTCTGTCTGTCTGCTTGTCTATCTGTCTGTCCATCTCCTTATCTGTCTGTTTATCTGCAAAAGACCTGTATAAAGCAGAGATGTCCGCACATAAGAAAATGCAAATCAAGAATCGAGGTCCTTAGTGTCCCATGTCAGTCTGTGACATCAGATTCCAGTCGAAGTTCCTGCAGTTTTTTTTTTTCTTTTTTCTTTTTTCTTTTCTTTTTCTGGGGTTTTGTGTGCTGCTCCGAGATGCTGAGACACTTGACCCTATCTGGTCGGTTTCCTGTCTCATCAAGAAGGTGTTTCTATCCTCACACCTGTCGCTCATGTCACTTTTGTTTGTACACTTTCAGGTGGTTGATATAAACGTGAATTTTCTGCATTGCCCTGCTGCAACGTGATTGGCCAATTGAATTCGCGAGAGTTTTAAAATGAGTCTATATACATGCCATGGTAAATGCAAATATCTTCCTGATGAGAACACGTTATCAAGAGTAACATCACTAAACGTGAACTAAACCAACCTGTTTGGGTGTGTGTTCAGGCATCCCATGAAGTCTGATCCAGTCAACCCAGTGTCTTTATTTTCTCCTCAAATTCTTTCGATTCTATAATTCACGTTGCCCAATACTGATTAAAGGCTAGACCTCTGTGGAAGCAGCCGACCAGTGAGAGATCTCAGATGGATGCTCTTATTGCCTCATTGCCCACTGTACTGTATATATGGCTCTAATTAAGATGTGTGGCCAGGCATTCTGTAAGTATGGAAAGCTGCAGTTGTTTATGTATTGATGTACGCACCATGAAGCAGAGGTTTCATCTGTTTGTAGTATGAAGCGTACTGCAACAAGTCGAGTGTGTGTGTGTGTGTGTGTGTGGTGTACTTAATCCAGAAGTGTCATTACTCTGAATGATGCCGACTCAACTCGCCTTGTTTTGCCCTCAGCACGGGGTCACCTTCGTTTCAGCTTACTGTCTCAGTTCCGTACTGTATGATACGGTTCATACTGTGCGTTTTTAAAGTATGTGAGTGTATAAACACACTATTGTATGCTGACATTTTTGTCTTGTGACTTTACTCAGATATGGAGATGATGACCCCGCTGATGGAGGAGGCGGGAGAAGAGAACTCGGACGAGGAGAACGCCGGGGAGCAACAGTCACACGGCATCACGTGAGTGCACTACAGCACACAGGCCCACTGTACACTACATACAGTATAGCGCATCATGCACTGCAAATGATATTACTTACACACTGCACTATGTAATATATACCTATATATAGGCAGTACATCCTGTATTGTGCATGATATATTATGCTACACATAATAAGCATGCACGCTACACCATACGTTATGCATCACATTGTATGTATTATATACAGTACCGCCCAGTGTATAGATCATATATGCACTATACATTATATACTACACTATCTAGAATATAAGATATACACAGTGCACTATACAATATATAGTACAAACTGTATACAATATACAGTTCGGTGTACATGATATAGTATAGAGCGTGTAGTATTCTGCATAATAACCACTATGCATTATGCATCACACATTACATGTTATAGAGAGTGTATATTATATGCTGTGTACTATACACTATACACTACAGCACTTGCCCCGACACATCATGCACTTTATGCAACATGCTATATATGATGCACTATGCAAAATGTACACACTACACCATGTATAATACATAATACACTGCCTAATATGTACTATGTACTCTCCACTACATGCAATATACTATATGCACTATACACTATGTACTATATACTCTACACTCCACACTATACAATATAGACTACACGCCATATACTATGCATTATATACTATGTACTATATACTATGTACTACTGTATATACTATAACACGACAATATGCACAATACACTGTGTACTCTATACGCTACACAATACACTACACATTATACAATATACACTACACACTATGCACTATACTCTACATTATGCACTAAATACTGTGAAATGAGCTGTAAAATGTATTTATCTTACACTTTTTTAATGATTTTTAATTACTTGTGAGTGTATGCTGTTCCAGAGTATTCTGACTTGGTATATCAGGCCATAAAATAAAGGGCAGGAATGTGCGCAATGAGATAGTTAAGCCTTACACATCGTCACGTTAAAACCCTTTTTATCATTTCCAAATATGTTATGACACAAATGACCTAAAGCCTGCAGCATACTGGGTAGACAACATCACGCGTTTAGCTACAGAGGAAGGGAGACGAGCACTCGGACTCGGACTCTTTAAGAACATCATCTGGAAATAAAACGTGCCTAGACTGACAATTATTAAATCTTTAAATGATTAATGTGAAAAAAGCTTGAAAGGTGTAAATCCCTTTTCCTCCTCTAGAGGGCAGAATACTTTTCCCAGAACACATTATACGTAAAATGATAATAAAAATCTGTCGGTATAATGTGTATGAATGCTGTTAATTCCATGCTAACATTCTCTCTCTCTCTCAGTTTCACTCAGACTTTACTCCATCTGCTGAAGGGCAACATCGGCACGGGGCTGCTGGGATTGCCGCTGGCACTGAGGAATGCTGGGATACTGGTGGGTGAAGTCTGTGATCGCTAGAGCTGTTCGTTAGAGCTGACCCGAGATCAGCCGTTTCCTTTAATACACAACAAGCACATAAAGATAAACTGATCCAATATAAAAAAAAATAAATAAAAGGATCTAATATTGTAATATAAATGAATATATAAGCAACGTGCTGCTCTCTCTCTCTCTCTCTCTCTCTCTCTCTCTGTGTGTGTAGTTGGGCCCGGTGTGTTTGGTGCTGATGGGTGTGGTTTGTGTGCACTGCATGCACATCCTGGTGAACTGCAGCCACCAGCTGAGCGAGAGGTGAGTGTGTGTGTGTGTGTGTGTGTGTGTGTGTGTGTGTGTGTGTGTGTGGTGATGGCATTTACCATCTCTCTCATGCTCTGTCTCAGGTCAAAGAAGTCGCCTCTAAGTTATAGTGAGACGGTAGCCGTTGCCATGGAGACAAGCTCCTCCCACTGCCTGAGGAGAGGATCCAATTTCGGCAGGTGAGGCGTCCCATCGTGCCTTTCCTCAATCTAGCTACTGTACTCAGACGTAGCTTACGCTAGGTCACTAGCCAGGCGCGAACGTCTGAGCTCAGGTGTTTTTATTTAAAAACGTTGCGCAGTTCATTTATTCCAAGGTCGTTGGTGACGGTCCTCTCTTCCCGCAGACTGTTGGTGAACTTCTTCCTGGTTTTGACCCAGCTGGGCTTCTGTAGCGTGTACTTTGTCTTCCTGGCGGAAAACATTAAACAGGTGAACGCTCCATCGTCCAATCAGAATCCATCTTCTCGTTTTATTAAAAAACTAAACTAAAATGTCCAGATGTCCAATGAGAATCCATGGATAGACTATTCATTAAGCAGGTCATTGCCTTATCCAATCAGACAGACACTGGCTATCTTCCGTCCAATCGGAGTCCTCTATTTATACGACTGCAAATTTGAATAACAAACAAACATCCAATCAGAATCCAGCATTAGATATTAAGTGCATCACATAATTTTTTTAATTTTATTTAATGTGTATTCATGTATGCTTCTGATGTGTGTGTGTGTGTGTGTGTGTGTGTGTAGGTGGTAGAGGGTCACAATATTAACTCCTCCTCCTCCTCCTCATCATCATCAGAAGCAGTGTTAGGGTTTTACTCAAACAGCTCAGAAGAAGGCGAAGGCCCTGTTGTTGTTACCATGGTGACGGGGCTGGACCAGCGAGTGTACATGCTCCTCCTACTACCCTTCCTCATCCTCCTGACCTTCATCAGGGAGCTGAGCAACATGGCACCCCTGTGTGCTGCGGCTAATCTCGCCATGGCCGCCAGCCTCGCGCTCATCTTCGCATACATTCTCACTGTGAGTGTGTGTGTGTGTGTGTGTTGTTTCTATTCTATTTCTGTATGTTTCTGTATGAAAATACAAAATATAAAGTCAAATATGCATAATAAACATACAGTAATTTGTGTGTAGGATGTTGGTGATCCCAGGCAGCTCCCATACGTCTCCACATGGAATAAGTTCCCCTTCTTCTTTGGAACTGCCATTTTTGCCTTTGAAGGGATTGGAGTGGTAAGTGTGTGTGTGTGTGTGTGTGTGTGTCAGAAAAAGGATTAGTACCTGTCAGTCGCGAAAAGTCTGAGTCAGGATGCTCTGCAATGAGACTTAATGTTTATTTCAGTCTAATGCGTATCCTGGAGCTCTACCACAAGACCCATTATTTAGCTCAGTATGAGGCCTGTCGCAGAGCTCCACCATGAGGCCCACCATGTAGAATAAGCCCTTTCACCAGGTTTCATCATGAGACTCCTCACTTTAAGTTCAGTGTAAGACCTTTCACAAAGCTGCAGTGTGACTCCCAGTATGAAGCATGCACGGCTTGCCGTAAAAGCTCAGGCCTAGTAGGCGGCACAGTGCTTCAGTGGTTAGCACTGTCGCCTTGCACCTCCAGGGTCCGGCTTCGATTCCTGTCTCTGTGTGCATGGAGTTCGCATGTTCTTCCCGTGGTTGGCGGGTTTCCTCCAGATACTCTGGTTTCCTCCTACAGTCCAAAGTCTGCTAATTGGCATTCCCCAAATTGCCAGTGGTGTGTGAATGCGTGTGTATGTGTGTGTTCTGCGATGGGTTTGCACCCTGTCCAAGGTGTACGTACCCAACCTCGTGCCCTAAGTCTCCGGGGGTAGGCTTCAGGCCCCCCACGACCCTGAATACAGGATAAAGCAGATAAAACAGTACAGACAGTGAGCGAGTGAGTGAGTGAGGCCTATTGCAGAGCTCCTCCTGTAGGTCCATCCCTCACTGTGTTGTAATGTCTGTCATGTAGCTCCATCATAGGCCCATCATTGAGCTTACCATAAGGCCTGTCATGAGTTCAATATAGGGCGTGTCAGAGAGCTCTAGCATGAGGCCTTATATTGAACTAAATGTTAATGTTGGGCCTCATGATGGAGCTCCACGACAGGCCCCATAATGAACTAAAAGTTGAATCGTGAACTTTATCACGACTCGTTTCATAATATGAAGTTTGATGACCAAGTATGACGGCTCCACCTCGACGCCCACTATTCAGCTCAGTGCAAGACCTGTGACAGAGCTGCATTATGAGACTCACCTTTACGTTCATTCTGGGCCCTGTCACGGAGCTCCAACATGAGGCCCATCATTTATTTAAATTTAGCAGAATAAGTAAAAATAATTGCGGTCTCATCACTTTAGATGAATCAGAATTGTGCTAATACTCGGAATAACTTAATTCTTGCTCATAATGCAGCTTATGTGTAAGCAAAAATAATATGTGTGTGTGTGTGTGTGTGTGTGTGTGTGTGTGTGTGTGTGTGTGTGTGTGTGCGTGCGTGCAGGTTCTTCCTGTAGAAAATCAGATGCGCGAGCCAAAGCGCTTTCCCTGCGCCCTTGACCTCTCTATGGGCATCGTCATTGTCCTCTATGTTACCTTGGCGACGCTTGGCTACCTCCGATTCGGTGATGACATCAAAGGAAGCATCACTCTCAACCTGCCACATGACTCCTGGTAACAATACTACATAAAAAAAAAAAACCTGGGACTCAAAAAGTCTAGAAGTCATTTATATTCAAACGAATATGGAAATGTGTTTTAGTATTCTAACATATGCATGCACTCTTAGAAAAACAAGGTTCCTCAAAGGTTCTTTCTGTAATTAAGGCTTTTTAGCTTCTGAAATGAGCTTCAGTTGGCATCGGTCCTCATAGGGAAACTACATGGTAGGGTTGTATATAAAGCCTCCACTAAAGAACAAACCAAAGAGCATCAAGATTAAGTTTTTATTCTCTCCATATCCCTGACTGTGTGTGTGTGTGTGTGTGTGTGTGTGTGTGTGTGTGTGTGTGTGTGTGATTAAACTGATTTTAAATATCCTCTGTTGCAGGTCTAATCTCCTGGTGAAGGTGCTCTACTCGTTCGGCGTGTTTGTGACGTTTGCCGTTCAGTTCTTCGTTGCAGCGGAGATCGTGGTTCCCACAGTGTGTGAGCGTGTTCCCGAAAGATGGAGACGACACGCTGACCTCGGCACGCGAGCATCGCTGACCTGTATTACCTGTGAGTTTAATAAACACACACGTACCCATACACGCCAACACACACACACATTCTTGTTTCACAGTACTTTCGGGGACCAAATGTTCATGTTCATGGTTTATGAAGACTTTCCATTGACAGAATGATTTTATGATTGACGCTGTTCCTACACTAAACCTTCACCACAGTAGGTAATCTTTTGGCTCCTTTAAATGTAAGAACACAATTTGTTCAGGATTTCTGAGACATTTATAGTGTCCTCATAATGATAGGATGGTGTCCCTGAATCATCCTTAAACTTTGGTGCTTACAAACAAGGCTTGGGGACAAAAAAAAAAAAAAAAAAACTACCACAAACGTTCTTTTTAGGGTGCTGTAATGTCTTGTTATGAGGAAATCCAAAAGTGCCCCGGACTACAGCCATATACAGTATGTGACAATAAAGTGCCCTCATGGGTGACGTTTCAGCAGAAGTAAATGTGATCGCGGCATGTAAAGCACCCCTGTGAGGAAGAAGCAAGCGACAAAGTGTCCTTTAAATGAAGAAGTGCATGCCGTGACCCTGTGACTTGCCGTGTGATGGGCTGAGCTGGAGCTTCGGTGGCGTTTGTAATGAAAAACGAATTGAAAAAAGTAAAAAATCTGAACACTTCCTGTATTTATTACAAAACTGTTTGTTTGGGGAGTAAAAAAAAAAAAAAGTTTAAAAAGTAAAGCATTTTAATACAGAGCATGTTTCTTAAATTCTGCCTCGCATAATGAAACGTTCATAGTAATTACGAGTGTAGCGTAACGATTTTGCGTTACGAAAAGGCAGAACCTCATAACGAGTTAGGGAAAGGCCATCGAAGACGCATGAACTCGTACATACATATATGACAGAGGACAACCCTGTCTTGTACAACTAAAGTTAAGAGCTTCAAAAACTTCTTCCGGAGAGAATCAGATTGTCCTAATCAGCATCAGCGCCACTGTGTAACTCTCCTGTTTGCCACGCACACTGTTTATAGTCATTTCTAAAAGAGCTATTAATGATTAATGGATCAGACATCAAGCAGCCGTCTGACTGAGACTTTAATAGACCGCTCACTTTGGTCTTTCTTTAGTTGATGAGCAAACGACTTGTCCTGATTCCAAATTTATTAAATGTTTGTTCTGAAAATAAAGGAAGCTTCTTAATGTGGTGTGTGTGTGTGTGTGTGTGTGTGTGTGTGTGTGCAGTCTAATCGAATCTAAGTTTTGCCTTTGCCAGATACAACGCAGGTCAATTTGATTGATTAGGTGAAGCTTTATGTTGTTGCTCTAAATTTACCTTACTGTGTTTTTTTCCACTGAACAGTAAGAAATGTAATAGTGACTTTAGCTGCATTGCATGTAAATGCTGTTGGAACAGGAGATTCTGTATTATTCTGTATTAATTTACAAAAATGGTCTGATAACAAACAAGAATTAAGCCTCCAAAATTTGCACCCTTGGTTTGTAATACCATGTGTCTAAGGACTGTCCAGTATATTAGTGAAACCTGGCAGAATAGTCCTGTAATGTCAACTTTGCAGAGGAAACATGGCTGGGGAAACATTAATTAATGAGCGTGACGGGAGATCATTTAAACGCATGGTGAAGTGTCACTAAAAATGGACAGTAGAAATTAGGACTGTGTGTAAGAGCATTTCCACACACACACACAGACACACACACACACACACATGCACAATGTGGTGAGAATTGTGGACATGAGTGTGTGTCCATGAGACAACCACTTGTTAGTGAGACTCATCAGGAGAAAAAAAAAAAAAAAAGGCTTCAGTTTGCTAGGGAGTAAAAATATTGGACTTGGTCAAAAATATTGGGAAAGGGTCATGTGACCTGATGAGTCCAGGCTGAGCCTATTCCAAAATGAATGCAATTCTTGAAACATTGCCACAAACGAACGTGTTCCTTAATCAAAGCTAAAGGCGGTCCTGCAAAATATTGTAGTGTGTACACGACCAGTCAAAAGTTTGGACACACCTTCTAACACCATGATATGTCCTTCTACATTGTAAAAACAATACTGAAGGCGTTTATCCAACCTACACAATAATCTAACTGCTCGCATCTCCTTCCGCTTTGTGGGCGACGCAAGTGCGCTGCGTCACGCCAAACGAACAATTGCGCAAAAACATAACGCAAGCTTTTAAAATTAATTAAAAGAAGCTTTGAGGCAGAAGATTTTGCCTCGATAATTTTTTGCAATCGAATTACTCGAGGAATCGTTTCAGCGCTAAAACACTGAATTAGAAGGCGTGTCCAGACTTTTGACTGGTACTGGATGTACTCTTCACTACGCACTACTCACGAGGTCTTACTAGCGTTAGTACGCGTCGTTGACGGTTAAGGAGTTTGTAGAAACAGTTAAAATGTTAAATGTAATAATAATCTGCTGATCTTTAATGTAATGAGTGATATTATTATTATTATTATTATTATTATTATTATTTGAGGTTGAAGGCCACGTACATGTCTGTGTCTCTCTCCGTACAGCAGAACTCTCTGTCTAACTTATTAATACACAGAAATCACATTCTGTAAGGTCGAGTATCTGACGCCTTGTTTACACTAAGTTGTACTTCTTTCGTCGTCACACAAACACTCGCCCTGTTTAACGTAGATTATCACATCCGACAGGCGACCATTTGTTACATCACTTTTACTCAACACTTTTACTTGGGGTCTAACACTCTCAGTTCGGGTATTTTACGCGCCCTCACCTCGGACTGCAGCGGATATGTTTACTCTAATGTTTTATCTCATAGCGGCGCTTCACATCACTGCTTTAATTAGCGCCGCGGTTTCGGAACAAACTGATTTTAAACTTCGCGCAGGAAGAATAAACGTACGCTGATTCGTCCGTTCGTCTTTGAAGGTTAGTTTTCAAAAGATACGTACCTTGGTTTTGAGTAAGCCATGCTGTGTCGCGCGCTTGTGTTTTGTGAGTATTTCAGGGCTTTGTAAGGGGCATTACGGTTGTTTCTGTGTGTTCCATTTACGGTAAACTGTCGCGGTGATTGGCTCTGTTCCTCGGCTCTGGCTCCACCTCCGGGACAAAACGCTGTATTCGTCTTAAAAAAGCGATGGCTGCTGTGAGGTAATCCGGCACAAAACAGCTCATAACGTTCCTTCTACTCAACATTTGAATTAAATTAATGGTGCAGGCAAATACCAAAGGACTGGCAAGGTTTCATTACATTCTCTCGAGCCCGAAACAAAGCCGAATCTGACAAGCTGAAACAAAATCGTCGGGACAGACCGGTTAGCACTGTCGCCTTGCACCGCCGGGGTCCGAGTTCAATCTCCGGCCAGGCTCGATTCCCGTCTCTGTGTGTAGGGAGTTTGCATGTTCTCCCCCGTGCTTGGTGGGTTTCCTCCGGGTTCTCCGGTTTCCTCCCACAGTCCAAAGACAAGCAGATTAGGCTAACTGGCGTTCCCAAATCGCCAGTAGTCTGTGAATGAGTGTGTGAGTGAGTGTATATGTGTGTGTGCCCTGCGATGGATTGGCACCCTGTCCATGAGGGTTAAACGGAGCTCTACCACGAAGCCCATCATTTCTGTCAGTCTGAGATCCGTCACCATAAGGCCTGTTACAGAACTCCACCACGGGGCCCATCATTTATTTCAGAACAAGGCTGATCACAGAGCTCCACAGTCAGACCTGTCACACAGTGCTCCTCCGTGAGCCCTGTCATATAATGTAGAACAGGACCTGCGACAGAGCTCCACCGCGAGACTCGTTACATAACACAGAATGAGCGCTGTCACACAACCCCACCATTAGATGCATCATTTATTTCCCCCAGAGCTTCAACACGCGGCTTGTTGTTCTGCACTGTGGTGATGTCTGGCGTCCAGGGGTCAGGATTAGCGGTGCAGTGGTGGACTATGTGTCATATCACATAGTAGTGAACAGTGTCTAATGCGTGCATGCACTTCTTGCGTTCAGAACGAGTTCCGCCATTATTAATTATACAACATTTATTTACGACCGTTTCTTCTGAATTTGTTTGGGTAAGAGGCCTCCTGTGAGTGCGGATATAGAGTACAGCAGCACTGAGACATTTAACTACACCTTCTATTTAACAAACAAATCATAAGTTTGTTTTATAAAACTGTTGTATAAAAGCAATATCGCACTTGAGGTTGTGCCGTTGTACTGAATATCAGCACGGCTGATAACCGGTTATAACCAGCACAACAGCACTCTGTATCATGTGATAGGGCTTAATTTTTATTTCAGAATGAGATGGGATCTTTTGTATGAGTGATATCTTTCATTTCTCTCTCTGGTACATGATAATAACGCTCATCATCCATGCAAAGAGCACCGTCTAACGATGAGGTCAGGGTTAGCGGCGTCAGACAGGCTGCAGCAAGCCGAATCACGGAGCGGCGTGAGGTCACCTGAGGGTAAGATGCTGGCACGAATGCACAGGCTTGTGATGGAGAGTCACGATTCACCCAGGTGTAGCGATGAAGAGGGTTCTTAAGACAGGAGAGGTAAACACCAAGTACACTGAACACTCCAGTGATCCGGAACGCGCGTGCACAGCATGGGACAACTGAATGACGATACGTTCGCATTTTTTAAACCTATTGTCTGATGATGAGTCTGATATACAGCCCTGTTTTACTGGTACAGGCCGGAAAACATGGCCATATACGCATATCCTCAAGGTGGCAGCAGCGGACAGGCACTCTCTGAGTGTGTGTGTGTGGTGTGTGTGTGTGTGTCATTACTACTATTAGTGCTGCTCCAGTTCTTCCAAAATCACTCCTATTACTGTTACTCCTAATATTACTCCTAATACTGCTATCAATATTATTACTAGTGCTACTACTTTTACTACTTCTACTTTCATCAGTACTACTGCTACTATTATTACTGTTACTACTAACATTATTACTACCCCTATCTCTAGTAGTACTACTATACTATAAGTATCACTATCACTACTAGTACTACTGCTAGTACTGCTATCACCACTATAACTCCATCTACTTCTACTACTTTTTGCTACTAGTACTATAATTATTATTACTACCAATGTTATTACTATTACTATACTATTTCTATTATATCACTACTAGTACAGGTACGACTATTATTACTGATATTATTACTACTATTCCTACCATTAAACTCTAACTATAACTACCATTTTTGCTACTACTATTTTTACTACTTCTACATTAATCACTACTATCACTATTACTACCAATATTATAATTGCTATCTACTTCCATCATTACTACTATTACTACTACTGCTTTCACTACTTCTCCTACTATTACTACTAACGTTATTGCTATTACTACCCCTATTTCTATTCCTACCACTATTAGTACTACTGTTACTGATTATTAGTACTACTATTCCTGCTAATATTTACAATTTGTCCTACTATTTTTACTACTTCTACTTTCATCACTATTATTACTGTTGCTACTATCACTACTAGTACTGCTACTGTATTGTTACTGCTGTAACTATTATTACTATAGTTTTTTTTAGTTATTTCTACTTCCATCAGTACTACTGCTACTGTATCACTACCACTACTGTTATTACTGCTAACACGATCACTGCTATTATTACAACTAATTCTCTTTCTACTACGGTCACCAGTATTATTACTACTATTACTGATATCACTAATACAACTTCTATCACTTGTTTTGCTATTTTCACTACATTCACTACTACCATTAATTCCACTATACTTTTAGCACTACTACTATTACTATTCCTACTACCACTACTATTTCTACCATTACTAGTACTGCTATTTTTACTACTACTACTACTGTATAATTACATACACCACTATGTTTACTACTGTTATTACTAGTATTACTAATGTTACTGTGATTATTATTACTACCACTAGTACTACTTTTATTACTGCCACTGTTACTAGTACTATTATTAGAACGGCCGTGATTACTGCTATAACAGCATTTATTACTATAACTAGTAGAGGTGCAGTCATCGATCGGCCTGTGATCATAGTCGAATGGGTTCCTGCAGTAACCGGTTGTGTGGTGCTTACACAGACGTGCCCCAGAAACGTTCACTCCGTCATTCCGGGATCAGGAGTTCGAATCCCACTGCGAGTCTCTGCTTCACAGTTCAAGAAACTTGTGCCACAATCAGTTGGATTTTATTTGAAAGCAGGAAAGTCCTCTGAACTTGTGCAGTTTGGCAGAAAATATAAACGTTTTTTTTTTTTTTTTTTTTTTAATAGTTCATGTTTTACTATGTATTTATAATAAAAATTTTCATTAAAGTTATAAAAATCTTTCAAAATTGAAATTAGTAGGACAGCGAAAGAAACATCAAATCAAATCGTGGGAAGAAGCTCTTTGAGTCGTTTCTATCCATCAGCCCTGTTTCAGCTCATCACTGAGATAAAGCTGAGATTCAGGAGGAGATGTAACAGTAATATTACAAAAGCACGAACAAACGGAGCGTGAACGCGACGCCGCTGACACAATTCAAACTGAAATTTCAAAGGTAATGTCGCGTTAAACAAAATCCTGCGAGTCGCGGACTCTCTCTAAACCAATCGTGTGATTCACATCTCAGTCCCATTTCTCGTCAGGTTTTTTTATTTTAATACAATGAGGCGACGCTCCGCTCTGATGGCGTCTCGCCTTGTGCCTTTTATAGCATTCGTGGCTTTTAGACCTCGCAAACAAAACGGTACAAGACGTTAAAATGAGGCAGAGGGAACGTGCGCTTAGAGCCGAGGACGGAGTCAGACTTATTCCAGCAGTTATTAACTCCGTATACGGTGGTACCCCGGCATACGGACGCCCCGCCCCCACGCCCCGCCTCATCAATTAGAAGCATTTTGGCATACGAGGAACAAATTTTGCATCAGTGGAAAGCCAAGTGAAGTATTTTCATATTTTTTTTTTTATTATTATTTTCTTTTTTTAAATGTAATTTTCTGCAAGATTTAGTGAAGACATAACACGACAGGTCCCAAGAATGTTATCAAGAGGAAAATCGAGCTGCTTTCAGTTTGGTTTTTAAAGCAGCCGGTGCCGAGAGGAATCATAAATTAAGGTTAAATGAGGTTTAATGTCCATTTATTTCATATTTTACCTCAGTTATATGTCTTTTCTAAACGTTTTGATTGTTTTATATGACTCTAGTGTCGGAAATCGGTAATATTGGTAATATTTTTGGGAGGCTGGAACGGATTATCTGCATTTACATTATTCCCTATGGGACAATGCGTCTCACTATACGAAGTTTCACCTCAAGAACTCGCCTCTGGATCGGATTAAATTCACATGCCGTATTTAATCTTTAAATACTTTTTATTTATTTATTTATTTATTGTATAAAGCTCCTTATGCAGCGTGAGTGAGAAACGGCTCTCGGTTTCATCTTTAAAATGATCCTCTGTTCGGGATTTTTTTCGGCGTCTGCAGCTTTTGTTAAAAACGATTAAACGTCTTGAAGTACTGTATGTCCAGTATGGTAAGGACAGAAATCTCATCACAACAGCAGCATAAGCTTAAGTGTTCATGTGGTTAAAGCTAAGCAGGCTGTTCAGAGGGGTTTTTTTTCCCCCTAATTGCCATCCTTTCACCAAGTGCTTGTCCAACCTTCAGACAGCGTCAGAAGCCTTCAGGGGATTTTGACGTTTTGATATTCCAGTGGACTGAAGTGGTCAGTTGTGGCGACGGAGCCTGAGGCGATCGCCTGGTTTGTCTGGCGTATAGCGACGCGTCTGCTGAGTGATGTTGAGTCACATTAATCCCCCAGAGAGAGAGAGAGAGAGACTAAACATACTGGAATGCATTTCACTTTCTTTCTTTCTTTCTTTCTTTCTTTCTTTCTTTCTTTCTTTCTTTCTCTGTGTGCAGGTGCCGTGGCTGTTCTGGTCCCCCGTTTGGATCTGGTCATCTCGTTCGTGGGCGCGGTGAGTAGCTCCGCCCTGGCGCTCATCTTCCCGCCCCTGGTGGAGCTGATGGCGCGCCCCGCTCGTCCGTCTGCCCTCGTTTACCTCAAGGACCTGTCTGTCGCGCTGATCGGATTCCTCGGCTTCATCACCGGGACCTACGTCACGGTGGGGGAGATCTTGTACCCGTCCCCATGACGACGAGAACGCAGCCACGCCCGCTGCTCCGGACGGTGATGATGAACTGCATTGCGTCTGTGGCACTACACGCTCTCGCGCTGATGGAGACAAATGCACGGGTCGAGGCGTTTAAGCACTCGATTACTTTATCATTCCAGCCGCACACACTTATGCTGAGTGTGTGTACGAGTGTGTGTGTTTGTACGCGAGAGAGAGAGATATTCGTACTTTTGTGTGTATGTTTATATGTTTATACACTGTTCTATACACTGTAATATTTATATCCTTTGATTAATCAAATTTATTATTAATAAATTAATCACTTTAACATTCCCATTTCCGATTTGTTTATTTTGTAATTTGTGAGTATTTGCTTATAAATTTTACGGTGGCCCAACGCTTCGATTTCCCCCCCGGTGTGTGTGTGTGTGTGTGTGTGTGTGTTTGTGTGGAGTTTGCATGTTCTCCCCGAGCTTGTTGGGTTCCCTCCGGGTACTCCGGTTTCCTCCTACAGCAGAAGGGCAATCTCATGCCTCTCATCTCAATCTCATGAACTCAGAAGAAGACGGCAGATACTGAGACTGCACTGAAGCACTGTGTTATGGCGTTTGATGACAGAAAAACATGTGGGAACAGATGCAGTTGGTTGGCTTGATGTGTCTCAGAGGAAGTTAAGTCTTTATTTGTCACATATACATTACAGCACAGTGAAATTCCTTCTTTGCATATTGAAAAAAGGCGGTCGGCTGGCGTCACGTGGTTCGGAGGAAACACACGATAGTCCTCGGCCCTCCCGGCGGAGTGGTAGTAGTAGCTTAACGTGGGAGCCCCCTAGTGACGGGGAGGAATTGGACACGAGAAAATCGGTTTCCCCAGGAGTTTCCGTGAACAGTTTTAGTCGGGTTCCAAGGAAAAATCTGCAATCAACTGAAAACGCAAACTCTGAACTGTGACTTCATGGGGGTCACCTGTACCTCTTAGATTTTTTTTTTTTTTTTTTTTTAATACCTCCACTTCACTTTATTTCACTCCTTATCCAAATGCACCATTTCAGTGTCTATGCAAATGAGCGTCTCCTGAGCCACACCCCTCCAAAGCACAACAATAGGGGGAAAGGAAATCTAACTGGTTTGTTTAAACTCTAATCACATAGCGAAAACAGAAAACTACATAAATCAGTAAATAAAAGATGTTTCAATGTGACAGGCTACAAAGTGCCTAAAGATACAATTCAAAAATCAGTTGTTTATGTACCGTCCTCAGTAGAGACCTCATTTCCCCTCTCATCCTTTCCAAGCACTCAGCATTCAGCATCAGCAGTATCCTAATCACCGCCTGATCATCTCTCATCACCTGCACCTGTTTCTCACTGGTTCGTAAGTTAGATGCTATTTTATGCTTTAATGACTCATAGCTCACTGTGTGACTTAGCCGGTACAGGGACTGGACTGAAAATGAGAGACAAAAATGTCCTTCAGGAAGCCTGCAGAAGTGTTCCTCAAGACTTCATTAAAAATACAAGAAGGTCCGGAGCGTTGGAAGCAAAACATGAAGAATTGTGGGGACTCGGGACTTTCGCACAGGACTGTATAATAAAAATCAAAGAATGAAAAATCTGCCATTTAGAAGTCTTGAGAGTCTGTGAAAGCGGGATTTACAGCTTCGACTCTGCTTGAGTAAGTCTTTACGAGCTTAGCACACCTGGACTTGCATAATTTCCCCGTGACAGCTCGTCTCAGGCTCAGTCGGAGCGGATACGCCGTGTTTTATGAACCGACATATTCAGGTCTCGCCACTGATTCGAGCGGAGCATGCTCAAGGACTTTCAGAGATTTGCCCTGAAGCCGCTCCAGGGGCCTCGAGTCATGCGTAAGGTCATCCCGCTCTGATATCGCATGCACGCTTGAAGAGAGTTTCTTTTCATTGTATTTGGCTGCTTAAATCCGTCCCGCGAGCCTGAGCAGCGTTTTCTGTCTCTGCTGCTGAAATCCACTGGAACAGCGTCATGCTTCCACCACCAGGCTTCACCCGGGCTTCTCTCCGTGACCAGAGTCACTGAATTCCGTCAGTAACCAGGTCATTAGTTTTTATTTACCCATTTGTCCTCCTTTGGATTTGAATCCGAACCATTTCTTATGCTTGTTGTCATGGTTACGTTCTATGGTCAGTTAATCAGAAGCGAGTATTGTCCTCGTGTATGGTATAAAATCTCTGAATTAAACTTTTACTGTGGTTCACTTTTTGTTTACTCACAATCTTTAATGAGATCATTGACATTTCTTTTTTTTCCCTTCTTTCTCTCTTTTTTCCTTCCCCTTTCTCTCTCTCTCTCTCTCTCTCTTTCTGTCCATATTTCTCTCTCTAAACACACAGTGTCTCTCTGCTTTTTGCCTCATTAGTTTGGCCGGAGCTTATATTCTCCTCATGCCCGCTCGAGTCACACATCGCTGCTCTCCTGACAGCTGGCACGAGAGAGAGAGAATAAAATATATTTAAAAAGATGACAATGCAACGAACACTAAGGGATGGAGAGAAGAGATTACGGATTGAAGCGGTCGAGAGAGAGAGAGAGAGAGAGAGAGAGATAAGGGGGGTGTGGTGTGGAGAATCTGAAAGTAGAAGAGGGAGCGACAGGGCGCGAGTGTGTGAGCGAGAGGACGAGTGTGTGTGAGCGAGAGGACGAGTGTGTGTGAGCGAGAGGACGAGTGTGTGTGAGCGTGTCTCAGACACGTGAGGACAGAAATAGACCTCGTCAGCTTTTTACAGGAGAGAACCAGAGAGGATTTCTGAAAGGAATTTCAAGCATCCAGAAAATCCACAACACTGAATATTTAATGCCGCTGCCTGGTTTCCATCAGGATCGCCCACCACGCAGACTGGAGCTCTGCACAATGTATTGGCACCCCTTGATCCTGTCCATAGTGTCTCCTCTGTTCATTACCAAAAAACGTAAACGTAAGTTTGAAGGAGTTGCAGCTCCAGTCACCGAACATCACCACATTATTTTATATACATACAGTACCGTAAAAAGTATTTGCCCCCCCTTTTTTTCGTTTTGTTTTGCATATTCGTCACACTTAAATGATCAGAACATGATGATTTCATTTATTTAGGGAAAAAAGCAATGAAAAAGTAAAAAAAAAAAAAAAGTAATTGCCCTCTAAAACCTAATAACTGGTTGTGTCACTTTTGGCAGAAAGAACTGTAGTCAAGCGTTTGCGATAACTGGCACCGAGTCTCTCACGTCACTGTGGAGGAATTTTGTCCCACTCTTCTTTGCGGAATTCTTTTTATTCAGCCACGTTAGAATGTTTTCGAGCCTGTTTAAAGATCTCAGTGTTTTAAGTTCAGACTTATTCAGCCACTCTATTAATTAATTAATCAATCAATCAATCAATCAATCAATCAATTAATTAATTAATTATTGTTTTTTGAGCCATAAATAACTCACTTTTTATGCTGCTGCATAACCCACTTGAGCTTAAGTTCACGAACTGATGGTTAGAAATTCTCCTTCAGGATTTAATTTGTCTGACAGATTTATATTCAAGTGATTTATTGATTTCACAGGCCTGGCAGTAACCAGGCCTGGCAAGGTTTAACTGCGACAGGCTGCAAAGTGCCTAAAGATACAATTTAAAAACTGGTTGTTTATGGAACAGTCTCATCAGCGACCTCATTTCCCCTCTCGTCTGTTCCAACCCCTCAGCATTCAGCATCAGCAGTGAACTAATCACCTCCTGATCATCTCCCATCACCTGCACCTGTTTCTCAAGTTAGAATTTTTTTTTTGTTTGTTTTTTTTTGAAAATGCTTGAATGATTTATTGGTCACTGTGGGGCTTAACAAACAAAAAACACTCCTCTGAAACTGCACAGGTACAGGAACTGAACTTAAAATGAGAAACCAAAAAGACCTTCAGGAAGCCTGGAGAACGATTTCTCAAGACGACATTAAAAATACAAGAAAGTCTGGAGCTTTGGAAAAAAAATCTGAAGAAATTGAGGAGGTCAATACTTTTGCACAGAACTGTATGTATATTTAATGTGTGCATCATTTGCATAAATGAATATAAAATGAAATTTCTAAGTAAAAATATCAGCTTGGTGGCAACTTTTTTTTTTTTTTTAACGATGTTCAAGTCGCTCATGCTTTGTTTGAACGGATGATCAAACTAAAGTTTTTCTCAATATTTATTTCTTAATAGCTGCAAATGTTTAGCTTGTAGAGAAACAAACATATATATTAACCAGAGCAGCTTAAACCATTTCTTTTGTATTGTTGAAAAGAAATTCTTACTCGTTATTATTTACGCTTCAGGTGATATATTTTTTTTTTTTCCCCCGATTTTCTCCCTAATTTAGTCGTGTTCAATTCCTCCCCGTCACTAGGGGGCTCCCACATTAAGGCTACTACTACCACTCAGCCGGGAGGGCCGAAGACTATCACGTGTTTCCTCCGAACCACGTGACGTCAGCCGACCGCATCTTTTCGAACTGCTCGCTCGCGCACCGTTGGGGGCGGCGTAACACGGAGGACAGCGCTATCCGCTCCCTCCGTTGCACGAGCTCACAGACGCCCCTGACTGGCTGTAGAGCCGTGATTAATGTGGGAGCACTAAGTACCTCTCATCGGCCAATCAGCTCCCTCTAGACCTCCGGCTGCGAGGTTACAGCACCACCCGGGATTCGAACTGGCGATCTCCGGATGATAGGGCGAGCGCTTTAACCACTGCGCCACTCGGAGGACCTTCAGATGATATTTCTGAATATATATTTCATATATATATTTGGTGGCTTAGTGGTTAGTGGTTGCATGTTCTCCCCTGGGTTTCCTCTGGTTTCCTCCCACAGCCCAAAGACATGCAGATTAGGCTAACTGGCGTTCCCAAATTACCCGTAGTGTGTACGGTCGTAAAACTGGGAATAGATACGATGGTGATCTCCATCGGCCCCCACGGTCCCTAGTTGGAATATGAGGACTCCAAGATGGATGGTGGGATTATTTAAATACGAAGGCAAAGTTAAAGTCCTTATTAAACAGCCAGGCAGCCCGTCTAACCTCGTTAGCTGAACGTTTTAGAAAAAAGCATCTTGTATATGTTTCTGTAATAACTTTTCAAACAAACATGAATCATAATTATCTGATCTCAGTTCGCTGTCTCGTGCTGTAGCTACTAACTAATTGTCATCTGTTCGTAGAATTGGATCTGGATCACAAACAATTAGCGAACGAATCCACTGAAAACAAAACAGCGCTGTTTAACAGTGCTACGGTGTGTAGTGTGTGGTGTGTGTGTGAAGTCGAGCAGAGAGAAAACCTACGAGTGTTTGAGCACAGTAATCTCCAACCGCCCTGCGGGAGCGATTTCTTACCGGAGTCAGTGAAGAAGGGAGAAAAACAGCTCTGAGTTCTTGGCAGCAAAGAAGAAGAAGGAAAAATAATGAGCAGCCCTTGGCTCTGGGGGGGAGAGAGCGAGAGAGAGAGAGAGAGAGAGAGAGAGAGAGAGAAAGAGAGAGAGAGAGAGAGCGAGA